>PITA01009780.1:0-75556 GCA_004023965.1 Spilogale gracilis
GTTTCCAATGATATAAATGAGGTATGATGAAATCACAGTTTTAGGATTGGAAGGGATCACTTCCAACAGATAATATTTAAATAAACAAAGGTGTTCATATTTTACTTTTGCAGGAAGTTTTTGGATCTTTCATGTGCTAATATATTGTAAATCTCTAAGAAGAAGAATGCAATAAACAGTATTTCAAGAGCTAGAAGTAGCCTTAACCCATTTCTCCCGTCAACAGGTCTAATATTTTGTAGAACTGGTTTTGTGAATTCTTAGAATCCCTTAGAATTCTATGTTTCTCCAGAATCCGAGGCACAGGATTTAGGAATCCTGCAAATGGATATCATCTGTGGTGATTCTTTGGTGTTAATGTTACCACTGCTTAAACCCACACTGAGAGGGGACTTCTTATAAGATGATTCATTCAGTGTAAAGTCAGTATTAATTTTTATTGGTTTTTATCTTTTGTGTACTTGATTTGTACAATCAGAAAGACAAGTTAAGCAGGTTTATTGCAAGTTATCTAATTGTCCTGTTAATAAATCAATGTCACCCATGGGAAAGGTTTGGTGACTCACCAATGGGACTAGATTTAGCCTTGTCATATTTAAAAGATTGTATCAATAACTTAAAGCACAGGTCGACCAACTTTATCTATAAAGGACCAAAGAGTAACTATCTTAGGCTTTCCAAATCATATGGTCTCTGCAACAACTATTCACCTCTCTCACCGTAGCACCTTGTGGACGAATGAGCATGACTGTGCTCCAATAAAACCATTTACAAAATCGGGCAGCAGGCCAGGTTTGAATTGCCAGCCATAACTTGCCAACCCATAACTTAAAGGAAGACAAAGAATGTGGTTATGTGCAGATAATACAAAGCTGTGAGGGCTACCTATTACTTTGACCTAGTATAATGTCGTATACATAAAACAGTAGCTCTCTTTATTATTACTGTCATTCCTATCACATGGTTGAGTTTCCAAATTACCTGAAAAGGATGAAATATGGGGAGAAAAGCATAAGATTAAAATGTAAAAGTACATAAGCCTACTTTTTTTTCCCTCAAGAAATAGATTGAAATATATAACATTTAGAAAACCTTATCATAAGAGAAGTTCATGGGACATAATATATGGGTAGTTTCCAGATAAGGTGCACATGTTTATCTGTGCATTCTGTCAAATCCTAGTAAATTGGATTATTAAAAATATTTCTATTTATAAAATAAATTTTATATAATGTATATAAATAATATAATAAATTTATATATACCCACAAGAGCAAAAAGACTATAAGAGAAGATAACTAGAAAGCTAGAAAGCAGATGAATGGATGATTACTAAATTAGTGCACTTAAGAAAGTTCATCTCAGCTGGCTCCAATAAAGCTGAGAAGCATCTGATTTACACCAAACTGTTCAAAGAGAAGGATTGGCAGCACCGAGTCCCCCTGGACAGTAGCCACAAGTGGGCCTGGAGCCTGGAAGACTTCATGAAATCATGTTTAAGAAGCTGGAAACTCCCAGATTCCCTTCTCGCTCTGGATGTGCCTCTCTGGAGGGTATGAGTAAAGTGGTGGATCTCTGGCTGAACTAGAGGACTTCTGGTGGAGCTGAAAGCTGGTGTTCTTCACTGAAAATGGGGGATTACAGGAAAGTGTGTGTGTATTCAATACTGAGACTTCCTTACCGCCACTTCTAGGCCTCTTCTCCAGCTTGACCTAGGATGCTGGCTTCTTCACTCCAGGCAAACATTATAAAAGTCTTCTGTCAGCCAAATAACCCCAGGGGAAAAGATCTAAAGATATGAACGTTGGAGGTTTTCCAACTAATGGGCTCAGCCAGATGACCCTATGGAGACACCCATAATTGACAAGCCCTATTATCTTTTGTAGAGCTCCCAAGCAGTTTTCTGGTGCCCAATCAAGAAATGCAGAATATGAAAGAGACCACCACAAGAGGAGATAGAGAGAGGGAGAAAAAAAGCCATTTGGAAGAAATAGAGACAAAACAGAATGATTACTTAAAACATGAAAAATGAAGACTATTATTAGAGAGATAAGGGAAGCGATTCCATTGATGAGATGAGAATAGAATGCTACAAAAGAAAAGAGCATTCGCAGATTAAAATAAGTGCTCTCAAATTAAAAGTATACTAGTAGAAAGGGAAACTCCAATGGAGTGAGGGAGTTACAGCTTCCAGTGACTCTAATCAGTGGAAACAGCCTCATCACCCCCAGAGAGACTAATTATTTGATGAAATACTCTCAGAAAGTTGAATAAAAAGACAAGGTACGGAAAATGGAGTGAAAAGACAAGAAAATCAGGACTCTTCAGAAATTTGAACATCTGAATGATAGAAGACTCAGAAAGAAAGAAGCATGAAAAGAGAGATGAATTTTTAAAGAAGGAATTCAAGACAAGATCCAGAACTGATTGACTTACTTTTCACAAAGTATCCAGAAAGAATGAAATAGATCAACTTTTACAGGGAGATGATCCCAAGATTTTTCAGAGAAAATATAAGTCTATATGTGAAAGCCAAAAATCTAAGTGAGTTCAGACTTATCAATAGCAACATCAGGAAGTGGAAGACGGTAGAACAATGCTTTCAAATTTTGAGGAAAAATGATTCCAGCTTAGAATTTACAAAAACCTTCAATTAAGTGAGAAGTTAGAATAAAAACATTTTAGGACATTCAAAGTCTCAAAGATATTACTTTCCATGCATGCACCCCTTTTTAGGAAGCTACAAAAGAATGCATCCCATCAAAATATGGGAGTACACTCAGGTGACCTGGTGGAGCAGTTGCTTAAATTTTGGACTCTTGGATTCTGGCCAGCTCGTAATGCCATGGTTATGAGCTAGAGCCCTACTAGATCTGGCTCTGTGCTTACTTCAGGGTCTGTTTGAGATTCTCTCTCCCTCTTCCTCTGCCCTCCCACTCATGCTCTCTCTCAAATAAATAAGTAAATCTAAAATTAAAAAAAATATATATATATTTTTATTTTATAAAATAAAATATTTTATTTTATAAAATAAAATATATATATTTTAACCCTGTTAACTTGAAAAATCCAAAAGTAGAGATGGAAAATACAAATGAACTTTAGTATATATATATCAAGCAGGAAGTCATGGGATCCAGGAAACAGAAGGTCAACAAAAGAGAGAAGGAAAGGGTTAAACAGGAAGATAAAAGGGGTCCTGAGTGAGCACCCAGGTCTGATTAGAGAGAATCAGAAGCTCTGGGAAAATTTGCTTTAAAAAAGTTGTTAACTTGAAAAATATAAGATGTAATGGCTGAATTGAGAGGAGGTCACAAGCTGGAATGAGTTTGGGTTTATGCAACTGAGGATGATAAGCACGTTGCAACCCAAGCAAATGAACAAACAAAAATAATTATTACCTCCAAGGAAAGTGAAAAGGCTTTCAGCAATGGATGGCACATGACTTAGCTGTGAGTATTGCATTCCTGTCTTGATGATGTAAACACTAAATGTGTCTAATCAAAATTGTGATACTGGGAGGTTGTGAAGACAGGAATCAACACGCCCATGGTGTATTGAAAAAGAGATAGATCTTTACCTTCTGCTGTAGGAAGTCAGTAGATTATCCTTAAAGCTACAGAATGAAGCAACGCAAATATGTAGTTTAAAATAGAGACACATGTACTGAAAGAATAAAGGAAACAGTTGAAATCGGGAGGCAGGAAATAGGGAAAGGGCAGGGCATGATCTGTTGTGTTTTTCTAACAAGACATTGACAGGCTATGTGTCTGTCTGCCCTTGAATAATTTTGATTTAAAAAAGAAATAAAACTAAATTTAAAAAGATATGGATTGAATTCTGCTGATTTTGTATTTAACTTTCTTTTTTCAGGGTGTCCTATTGTCACTCCTACAAAGTATGTGCAAAATTTCACTGCACTGAAAAATAGACTTTGTAGGACACAAGTGGGCATGTGTCACTTAGAGCTATCAAGCCCACAAGGGCCATCACATTTTATTTTTATTTTTAATAATATTTCTATTACAGAAGCATACAAGGCACATATCATTTTAGAATAATCCAAAAGTAGAGATGAAAAAGGAAAATACAAATGAACTTTAGTAAGCCTCTGAGAAATACTTATTAATATTTCATTGAAATCCTTTTCAGACTTTTTCAAAAAGGTAATCATATAGATTTGCAGCTTCCTGCTTGTTTTTATTCAGAAAAAAATTGTGAATATATTTTTATATCCAGACATACTTCTGTCACAAATAACTCAATCTAACTTTGAATATTTAACTTACTCTGGGATTTTTTTTCTTCTTTCTATTATAAACTTTGTTGCATTAAACATATCTTGAGATAAAAAGTTTGTGTATACCCTTAATTATTTGCTTGGGATTATTTTCTGGAAACTGAATTATGGAGCCAAAGTGTATGCATGCAAATTTTTAAGAGCAAAATGCCAAATGGGCACAACTAGAAAATATACATTCATAAAAATAGACATATGTGCAAACTGATAAAACTATATGGTGAATATCATGAAATCACCTCTCAAGTCAAGGGATGAAACAGTAGTGACTCTCTAAAACATCTCCCACACTTAGCCACATGTCTCTGATCTCAACTTCATTCTTTCTCTAGAGGGAAGGATTATCATGATTTGCATAAATATCATTAGCTGGCTTTTCTTTATAGTTCTAATATTTATATATGCAAACTTGTTAGACTTTGAATTTATATGAATGGGAATACACTGCATTCTTTTATGTCCTTATATTCTGGAATATTCTGCTTGTGAGTTTTAGCCACATTTTTGTCTATGAATGTAGATCATTTATTTTGACTGACCTATAGCCAATTTTGTTATTCAAATAACTTTTTAAAAGAGAGGCAGTCACAAAATAATGTGCAGAAACTAATAAAAAGGATAGTAAGACAAGTATAAACCATTTCACATGAGGAAATTGTCAAGTTTAAACTGGAATAAACCATTTGGGGGAATAGAAAGTCTTCTTCTTATAGGTGAACAACTTATTAAAGATAATACATGAACTCCTGTTTGATTCTAGATACCAAGATAAGCTTCTGTAGAAACTACAGTCTGATTCCACTTAAATACAAGAATAATGTTTCTAGCAATTCAAGTCATCTGAACAAGAAATATGCTACTTTGGGGCTCCTGAATCCCCTGTTCCTGGAAGTTTTTGTGCAGAGACCAAAGTATGGCTCAAAGACAGAAGGTACAGATGAGACCCCTGCCTTGGCTGGGAGTTAGGTTAGATGTTTACTAAAGTCCCTTTCAACTTCAAAATTCTTCTTCTCTGTGATCACTTAAGATACTGGAGGTGACTCTAAAGATTTGGTAACATCATGTGTACAGAGAACCTATTATCCAAGGGACTGGTGAGCAGCTGTTTGCAATTTCCACTGTTGACAGACCAAAAGGAAATGGCCTTTGGTTGCAACAGTGGAAATGTCAGAGGAGAGGAAACGTGAACAGTCTGGCACAGGAGAATCATCGGTGGAGATTTTTAAAAGATCGACATGTGTCTTTCTTCAAGGATGGAGGCACACAATGCCGTTCAGTGTGTAGAGGCTAGGTACCCATTCACTTGTGAAGTTAGGAGCCAATGCCTACTGCCATTCCCAACAACTTGCTGTGGGCTGTGGCTCCACGTCCCATACTCCGGTCACTAGCAACAGCGTCATGCTCCAGTAGAGAGAGATTGATTATTTAGATGAAATATTCCCTCATTTGGCAGGCCTTGTTTCTCTTACAGATTGGGAAAGTGGAGTCAGAAAAGTTAAATGCTTTGCCTAAGGGCCCGCCTTTAATCTACTGTGAAGGAAGGAAGGAAGGAAGGAAGGAAGGAAGGAAGGAAGGAAGGAAGGAAAGGAGGGAGGGAGGGACAAAGGGAAAACGCCATATCCCTTCTTCCTCATATTGCTTCTGTCTCCCCAGTTAGGTCCATTGATTAATACTTTGAGAATTCATAGATTTTGGACAGATAACTGTTATGGAAAACAAATCACATCTCTATGCACTTGATAAAATCGAATGGCAATCCTATTTTAATTGCTTTCTAAATTTTCTTGAGGAAAAATTCTATCTACATTTGTTCTATGTTTGAACATTTGCAAATATTTTGAGTGGAATAAACCATGAGAACTCAGAATGAAAATTATTATAAATGATGTTTATAGGATATGAAGCTAGAGGAATATTAGATAACATATGATTGTAACCTTCTTCCATGGATGAGAAAGCCAAGATTAATTCTTGAATCCTTTCATTGAGCCTTTCACAGAGCAAATTGGTAAACTGTCTACCACCACCAAATCTCATTCATTCATCTTTCCACAGCATAAATTGAGCACTACCATGTGCCCTATAGTGTAAAAAATGATTTTGAGGACAACTGATTTCATCATCAGAATACAGAAAATTCTCATAAATCCTTGCACTATCCATTAGTATGATATAACTCTGACCAACTGTCCATTTTGCTTAATTTTGCTTATCTCTAGGAAATATATTTTTATCCTGCCCAGCTTACTATTTGTCCAAGCTTGCATCATCATTATGCTGCATGCAAAATCCAAAGCAAAATTTAATCATGGTGTCGAAATTATTTTATAGACAGTTTTATTGATAGCTTTAAAAAACTCCGGCAGTTAATGCATTCATGTATTTCATATCATTCAATTCTATCAGTATACTTACAAATCATAAGGGGATGTTATGTAAGTGATACACTCATTGGTAAAAGTCTTTTTTTTTTAATATTTTATTTATTTATTTGACAGAGAGAAAGATCACGAATAGGCAGAGAGGCAGTCAGAGAAAGAGGGGAAAGCGGGCTCCCCGCTGAGCAGAGAGCCCGATGTGGGCCTCTATCCCAGGACCCTGAGATCATGACCTAAGCGGAAGGCAGAGGCTTTAACCCACTGAGCCACTCAGGTGCCCTAAAAGTCTTTATATTAGCATTATATCTATCTACATTCTACTTTTCGTTCTATTTGTTCATAGTAGGTAGAAGAGCTATTAGGTTGGAAAGCACAGAACATGGGGTAACAACATTAAAACGCACCAAAGCCCTTAACTTCTGATTAAGAAAACATCGTCATATTTACACTTTGAGCATGGGTCAACATGTGTGATTGGCAGGATTCTAAAGATGCCCCCAGGATTCTTGTCCTCTGGTTATTTGATCCAAGGCTAATCTAGATGCTGCTGTGAAGGGACTTTGCAGATGGAATTAAATTACTAATCAACCAACCTTAAAACAAGGAGATTATCCTTAACAGGCTGGATTATCACAATGGGTCCAATGTAATCCCAGGAGGCTTTAAATGACAAAAAGGAAGGCAGGAGAGGGTGATGGGTAATGAGGTCAAAGGGAGGACAGAGAGATTCCAAGTAGGAGAGAGATTCCCCTCCCTGCCTTGCAGGTTTCAGGCTCTCAATTTGAGGAAGGGGGCAGGGAGGGGTGAGCTAAGGAGTGAGCAGAGGCTTGGAAACTGACAGAGGCCTCTGCCAGCAGCCTGACCTGGGCAAGCAAACAAGGAGCTCAGTGCTGCAGCTGCAAGGGACAGAAATCAGCAACACCTGAAGGGGCCTGCAGGGGGGTTCATCCCTAGAGCCTCCAAAATGTAACAGAGGCCCTCTGACTGGTGATTTCATCTTTGTGAAACCTGAAACAGAGAAAAGTGCACAAGCACTTCTGACTTACCACCTGTGAGATAATAAATTTGTTTTTTAAGCTTGTGGTGATTTCTTCTTACAGAAAGAGACGGCAAATACAGAATACAAAAGAAAAAAAGTAACTGTTTTGACTGTGTAAATAAAACCAATATGTGAGGGAAAAGACAGGGAACTAAGAATATTACTTTTTTTCCTGATAGCACATATCCACAGCCATGTGGAGTGGGAAGTTTTCTGTTAGGACAGGAATCAAGCAGGAATTTGGATTAGTTAGCACTATACAGCGAGGGGCCACCCAAGACGTCCCAACCTTCTGTTCCAGGCTGTGAGACGGTAGTAGAGCTTAATGAGTATGGTGCTAAATATTAACACTCTGGAAGCAAATTTGCCATTTATGAAGTTACGTTGGCTTAACTACCCGTCCCCCCCCACACACACACACCCTATGAGAATAAATTGTTAGGGACCCACAGACTTTAGTTAACTCTTCGTGGCTGATTTTGGTTGGTTGGTCACATGTAAAATCTAGGCATATTCCTGGCATTCAATGATGTGGTGTGTGACAAACATGAGGTCGTTTAACTATATACCAACTCTGTGATCTGGGGGTACTTGCCTAACTCTTGTGTTTCAAATTCCGCACTTGAAAAATGGGGATGGGGTGCCTGGGTGGCTCGGGTCATGATCCTGGAGTGCTTCAGACTGCCAACTGGGCAGGACACTTGCTTCTTCCTCTCTCACTCCCCCTGCTGTGTTCCCTCTCTAGCTGTGTTTCTCTCTGTCAGATAAATAAATAAAATCTTTAAAAAAAACGGGGATCAAAGCACTACCTAACCTGAGAGATGTTCTCAGAAAGATGTGAGTTAATAGATACATGGTGCCAGTTGCTTGGTTTCAGCACTGTGTACCAGGTAGCGTCTGTTCTTTGTAACTTCTTAATGGTGTGGAAACAAATACAAAGAGTCAGTCTTTGTTCTTTGTGGGCAAGGTGGCCATGATGTGGGCAACATTGTATAGGAAAAGAAGAGAGCAGGGAACTTTCAGAGTAGGGAAAGCTCAGGGAAGTCTCCCTGGAGGAAGTGGCATTTTAGCTGGACTCTCACATAGGCAGGATTCTCTAAAAGAAATGGGAGGGTTGGACAAGCAGGGCAGTGAGTCAGCATAGTACACAGACAGACCTCTTGGCCTCCTCGAATATGGGCAAGAACCCACAAATTCTGATTTCATTAATTTCCAGCAAGCAGTTAACAACAAAGCAGGCCTTCTCAGTAACCTACATGGGGCCACCAGTCCTAATTTTGACTCATATGGTGGTGTTATTATTATTATTCATTGACAATATTTAGTGATTTAAGAAATTGTTGAATGCTTTCAGTAGTTTTCACAGCTGATTAATTTTATTATTCTAGGGCATTTGCCTGCACCTGTTTCAACAGTCAGATTCACTTTTTGCATTACATAATTAACTCAATTGTGAGGAAAATTTTACCAATCCCTATATGTTAAGAAGCTCACAGAAAAATATAGTGTCTTCTTGGACTATAGAAGCCATCTTGGAAATTTGTGTAGGAATATTGTTATTTGTGTCCTGTGTATCATTTATTCTCCCAGTTTTTCCAGCTCAGCAACATCGATCAGGATGGTGGATCACTGTTGTAATCCACCTGTGCGTCTCCCCATTGTGTCACAGATGGTGTCATTATTTATAGTTCCTCATTTATTGGGGTTTTTTGGTTGGAGCACTTTCCCTCACCCTGGCATTTTAGATGTCTTAATGATTAATTTATTTCTCAGGCTCCCTGCCCTCTTTAGAAAACTAAAATCATATTTAACTGGTTTGAGCTGAAATTCTGTTGACACAGAATGTCTCAAAGTGAATTATACTTCAATTTCTTAATTTCAGTATTCATGGGAGATTAATGTTAAAGATAAATGAAATTACAATGGTGAGACTTAGAAGAGCCTAATGGATATTCATATTTTTGTTTACAAATATGTATAAGGAATATATATGAAAACACAAATGTCCTTGAGCTAGAATTCCTGTGTTGGATAGAGTGGAACGCCCTCATGTCTTTGTAATGCTAAGAGATTCCACAAAAGAAGCATTTTTTATTACCAAGTGGAATTAACACTGTCAAATTATTATATTGATGACTGATTCAAAGCTTCAAAGTGGTTTCTAAATCAAGTGTGAACACCAAGCTACTCGGTGCGCATTCAGGCCCTGTTAGAAGAAATTACTGTGATGCAATTTAGAGAACAATGTTTTCCATTTTCCCTTCATCAAAATGTGCTAAAGTGGACTGACAGCATGGGGCAAGGCTCAAAGCCATGAATTTTAGAAACGGTGGCAAAAAACAGAACTACCAATAAAATTGGGTGCAGGAAGCTTCAATTCATTACTCTGTTTTAAAAGGCATTTCCATCAGTGACTGGTTGATTTGGGGTTTTTTTTCTTTCAGTTTCTAAGGCTGATAAAAATACAATTTATCACTGAAAGAACGTGGATTTCTAATTCTCATGCTGTTTCTCTCCTAATCTGGGTTGCTGTGGGTATAATCAGTATGTGTTAATTCACATAAGTTTTCTTTGTATACTTTTAATAGTACAGTTATAATGTTAGGAAGAACAAAAGTGGCAGGTAAACCTGAAAAAGTCCCCAAACTCCTCCCTTCCTTCATTCCCTCCCTCCTTCCCTCCCTCCCTCCCTTCCTTCTTTCCCTTCTTTCTTCCATCCCCCTCCCTCCCTCCCTTCTTCCTTCTATTCTCCCTCTCTTCTTCCCTCCATACCTCCTTCCTTCCCTCTCTCCCTCCCTCTTTCTCCCTTCCTTCCTTCCTTCCTTCCTTCCTTCCTTCCTTCCCTCCTTTCTTCCTTCCTTCCTTCCTTTCCTCCATCCTTGAACTGTACTTCATGATCATTAGTATGTTGGTATTGAAGTTAAACAGAAAGTGGTTATATAGTTATTATTGCTCCTAAAATAATTTGTTTATATTTAAAATATCATTGCTCTAGTGATTTGCTCATTCTTTCCAAAGTGTTCCTTCTTTTCTTGCCACCAATGCAACCCCAAATGAATCACTTTAATTGAAAAAAAATGTAAACTGACTCCTAACTGCCAGACCAGGCATTCAAGGAGATAGCATTTATCTCTAATATTTTTTTTAAAAAGTGGTGTTTGCTGTTCCACACAGTCTTGCTATCAGGGCATGACTGCAGTCTGGCCACTCATTATCAGTTATTCATAATCAGCTTTAAACAGATGGGCCCACACGTCCTACCCTAGAGGCATGCACATTGTAGTCTAGTTCATAAACGCAGCTCAAATGCAGCTGTCAAGGGTGCTTACCTTAACCCCCCTCCCCCCAATGCTTGTCAACTGGAAATGTCAGACATAGAGCTATTTAAAGATCACAAACTAACTGCACTGTGCACAGTAATAAAACAGCCAAACACATGAGAGTTTATTAGAGCTGCTCTTCTGGTTTCAGAGGTGAAGCAGAGAAAGCAGTTGCCAGACCCGGAGTGATTTCATCATGATTGAAATTCAAAATTTTTGAAGCTGAAGGGTGACTTTGTCAAGAAGAAAGAGAGGGGCACCTGGGTGGCTCAGTCGGTTAAGTGGCTGCCTTCGGCTCAGGTCATGATCCCAAGGTCCTGGGATCAAGTCCCGCATGGGGCTCCTTGCTCAACAGAGAGCATGCTTCTCCCTCTCCCTCTGCCTGCCGCTCTGCCTACTTGTGCTCTCTATTTCTCTGTCATATAAATAAATAAAATCTTAAAAAAAAAAAAAAGAGGAAGAAAGAGAGACAGGCAGATATGCAGGGCAGGAATCTTGGCCTCCTCATATTGTCACCTTCTTACTTCCCTGTGAGGAATTCAAGCTCTTCCCTGAAGAAATTCCGGGTAGTGTGGAGAAAACAAGTGAAGACATAGTGTCCATGAGGCTGTAATGAGAAAGCGTCTCTCCTTCCTCAGAAGGAGTGGCCCAGGCTGCAAACAAAGCTTCTCCTTCCTGAAAACTGACTAAATGCATGTGACTTTATGGATAATAATAACCAGAAGAAACAGACAGAGGTAGAATTTCAAATTCTGCCTGGACCATACCACTTACCCATTCAATTGAATTTGAGTGTATATGCTTTAATGTTGCTTCAATTACTCTTGTCTTTCTGATGCCCATGCAATAGGACTTTCTTATTTTTGTTTTTTCCAGCAGCAGAAGAAAGGAAGAAGGGAAAATTGTGTTCTAAAGGCACATTTGGGAGAGAGTATAGCAAATTATTTCTTTAGGCATAATATTCTACCTGGCAACTGGGATGATGTAATGCTGAATTCTGAACAAATTTTCCTTATGTTACTCCATTTAGGGATTGAATTAGGCTCATAGTTTGATAGTGGCAGAATTTACAGCTTGGCAGTTGAAGTCAAGCTAAGTAGAAGTGATCTGGCGGCTTGCCATGCCCACCTATGATGTGTAGCATGGATTTTAAGTATTCTACAATGTATATTATTATCATAAAATTTTCAAGAATTGGCCAAAGATTGGCCTCCTCCAGGAAGAATTAAGCCTTAGTACTCGCCCTTCCTAACCCCAATAGGCATGGATCTCATGTCTTATTCTAATATTTTGTCTTTCCCTCTTTCTTAGTCTCGGCCTGGGCTTGTGTTTTTGGTGCTTATTAAGGAGTATAATCCTTGACTGGATGGAAATTTCTTGAACACCAGGTCAGCTCCCATTTCCTTTGGCTTACTCACTAGCACCAACCATTGTATGCTAATTCTTTTTTAAAGAATCCTAATTTTTAAGGATATTCTTATTTTACTTTTTTCCTGAGAAAACTGTTCGCAGTTTTGATAAGAGTGAGTTGACTTTTCCCTTATTTCCAGGTAAGAGATAATGCCACTTCTAAATAATGGAGTATTGCAGTTTCTTGGACCCAGACTAAAGCTTTGAATAAAACCAGTTATGACTTGGAACCTGACTTGAGCAGCATAAGAAGAATTGTAATACATTTAATTTACAGCAAGGAGGAGAGGTTGGTTTGGTGATTTAAAAAAATGAGCATCTCTGAATGTTAAGTATTTCAGAGATTAAAGTCCCTAAAGCCCCAGATTTGACAAAACTGGTAGGCAAAAATTTAAGTGAGCTGTTCATGGAGTTGCTATCAGAAAAAAAATATTGTACCTTATAAGTTTCTTTCTTTTTTTTAAAGATTTTATTTATTTATTTGACAAAGACAGAGATCACAGATAGGCAGAGAGGCAGACAGAGAAAGAGGGGGAAGCAGGCTCCCTGCTGAGCAGAGAGCCCGATGTGGGACTAGATCCCAGGACCCTGAGATCATGACCTGAGCCGAAGGTAGAGGCTTAACACTCTTAGCCACCTGGTGCCCCAGGTTTCTTTCTTTTTTTAAGACTTCATTTTTAGAGCAGTTTTAGATTCACAGCAAAACTGAGAGGAAAGTATAAAGATTTCCCAAATACCCCCTGTTCCCTGCCCAACATTACCTTACAGGATTTCTGCTTTTTATTTTTGGATACTGCCAGAAACAAGCTAGGCAGAACTTTGTAAAAATGGAGACAGACATCCAGTGACTATGCATGTCAAAACCTTTGGAGATTTAAGATGGTATTGAGTATGGTTATTGGAGAGGGTTCATTGCAGTATATGCGGAAACCAAGCCAACATCCTTATTTATAATTTATAGTCCCTGAAATATATTCTTCCTCACTACTAGAATTTCACTGTTGTTATAGAGCAATGACATTTGTTGTCATCTTTTGATTTAATTGTTGCTTCATCCTTTTTGAGGGGAAGAGCTTATGTTTTTAAGAATTGAGCAACCTTTATAGAAAATTGTGCTTCCCAAGAAAATAAACATATTAACTCACTAAACTTGTCTTTGGAAATAAACTACTTGGTTTCTTTATACCAAAAACAAACTAACAAACAAAAAACAGAAACAACATTCTAAATACCTGTAAAATGTGAATAAGGGAGAAGATGGCTTCCAGTTTACTGGGAGAGAATGAATATACCAATGGACAAAAGCCAGACCACCTAGGAAAATAGAACTCTGACCCACAACCTTTGTAGCAACTGGCCTAGAAAGACTGGGACTCGGTCAGTGCCTGCCAGCTTCCCTATTTTTTTGCCGCCCCACCCCCATTTCAACTCAGAGCCATCCAGAGAAATATAAGCTGCCTAAGCCAATCACATAATATAACCTGCTGTAGTTAAGCCCACCTCCAGCCACCCCAGACCAATACTCTCCACTCAGGGCATTCTGCAAAATTTCTCTTTTGTCCACCATAAAACTTTCCCACTCCCCTGCCTTCCTTGAGTGTCTGCCAAACACAAGTGATACTGGCTGACTCCCTTGCTGTAACAAGATCTGAGTGGACAGCTTCTGTTCTCATTGGGTAGTCTTTGTTTATTTCCCCAAATGGAAAATATGGGGTAGAATTGTAAGTTTTTGAAAATAAGCTGAAAAAATTCTCAGTCATCTTGCAAATGTAGTCATTTGCTGTTTTATCCACTAAAATACTGAAAGCTTATTTGGCTAATTGCATGACATTTGGCCAACAAGTGTTTATTGAGACTTGAGACTTCATTCTCTATTTAGTGGTTTAGTAGTTACTGAACTTTCATTGGAATAAGTTGGTATTAGACAGCTATCAGCTGTGTTGAATGCCGTCTATAGTTAAGACTCAGAGATCAGACATTTCTGGAATCAACCTGTGGTTTTTCTTTCTAATAATTCTCTGAACTTGGGAAAGTAATTTTGCTTTCAAATCTCAGAATGATCATCTTTATAATGGAAAATAATAAATACCTACCAGATAGGATTTTTGTGTGTATTAAATGTCTAGCAATATGCCTTGCAATGCCTAGGAATATGCCTGACGGTAATAATTGTACCCTATATAACAATGTATATTACACACTCATCACTATTTTAAAATGTAGTGATGTAGTTCTACCATTGGGGAAATTATTTATTGGACAGGAAAGGATAATATAGAGGGAGCTTATATGGAGTGGTTAAAGAACTTTGTGAGACAGTCATAATTAAGCATCGGATTAGGTGTCCTGGTATTTACATACTCTGAGGTTCCATAGTGGGGAAATTAATGTGGTTAGAGTGGTTTGGAAAGAATGCTTGAAAGAGGCATCAGTGTGGATCTTGATAACTGGCAAGATTGGGATCGGTGTAGCAACAGTCTCCATCCATCTACTATAAAACTCCACCTATCCCCTACTCAGAATATCGCTCTTGAGTTCCCCAAAGCCCCTGTGAATCCATGAAGAACTCCCTTTGTAAGGAATGGAGAATTTTTATTGGCAGACTGGGGATCATGAATGGCTGGACAGGAAGGGCAGAGTATGGACGGTGGTTTTTAAAATCAAACACATACATGCATTTCAATTTAGGTATCTTAAGAAAGGGGGAGGCAGAGACTTCTACTCTGAGGTGGTTTTTAAAGAAGTTTAGTTTAGCTGTAGGGTGGTTTAACAGAAAGGTCAGGGGTACTGGAAAGTATTGGAGGAAAGTATTAAGATTCTCTGGCTATGTGATGATACCATCCTGGGTAAAGGTTGTTGGGGTGGAATTGGAGAGGAGAAACTTCAGAGAAGGAATATCTAGGACTCGAGGAGTGAATAGTTGTGGGGAATTAAATCACATGAATAATAACTACTTAATAGCGTTTGCTATGTGGGAGGTACTATATATACAAGCAATGTCCTCGATGTAAGTTTCTGGCTAAAAAATGGAGATTGTATTCCCAATTCAGAGCAGCTTTCTTGAAAGTTGTAGACGTGTGAACTCTGTGAACATGCAAAATATGTAGTTTACAGTTTGCTAAGTTTGGATGGTACTTTTTAGTAGAATCCTGAATTAGCATCATTATTGAATAAGTAAATGTACATCTTTATGAATATGAATTAATATTAGCCTTCCATCAATCATGAAGTAGGTTACCAATACTTAAACCTTTAGTCATATGTGAAGTTAGAAATACTGTGAAAGTGGACAGTGCACTCCTCTGAGTGCGAAGGAAAGGACTGCGCTTCTAGAACCTTCCACTACTCATGAGCTGACCATTCACAACTGACTAATTGCTACCAAATGTCCTACTGTGAGAATTCTGCTCTGGGTAATGTTTTTAATTCTCCTCTCAGCCTGGTTAGTCTTAAAGTGGTGGATACATAAACCAAGATGTCTTCTTCTTAGTGAGTGCTTCCATTGAATCTTTTCTCTGAAATAGGTTGCATTGTTTCATGGCAGCATATGGTGCAATTTCAAATGGACCTATTAACTCCAAGGCCTGGGTAAAAAAATCAGTTAATTTTTTTCAAGATCACTTCATCTCTATTTTTTTGTTTAAGATTTTATTTATTTATTTGACAGAGAGAAACACAGCCAGAGAGGGAACACAAGCAGGGGGAGTGAGAGAGGGTGAAACAGACTTCCCACTGAGCAGGGTCCCCACCCAGGCGCCCCTCTTCTCTATTTTTAACAATAAGAATGTAAGTACTTTGAGCTCTTAACATACCTGTGTTAGATGTTCTGCATACTTTATCTCATTTAATCCTCACAATAATACTGTAAGGCCAACTTTATGATCCCATATTACAGATGAGTAAACTGAGGCTCAAATTAGTTAAAATGACTTGGTCAGTGGCACATAACCAATGAGGGGTGGAGTCAAGATTTGGACTAAGTTTCCTCTGAGTCTAATTCCATTCCCTCTGCACCCTATACTTCCTCTTAAAGAAGATATAAAATTAGAGATGATTCCCCATTCAGTATGGTAATGGTGAGGCCATTTCCTAGGAGATGTAAGCCAAGTAGGAAAAGTGACTTGAGCTATTAATATAGTTTAGTAATATATTGCACACATATACCTGTATATATAATAGTACGTATATCAGGCAAAATAGAGAGAAGGGAGTTGGCAAATTTCATTTAGAGTATGATAAGTTTGGGGTAATAAAGAAACATCCAAATAAAAATTTACTCTGGAATGTGACTTCCATACATCAATTTTCAAATAGCATATATCAATATAATGGCAACATCCATTGGCAGTTACTCTCAAGGGATGTTTTGTAACCTTGTGTTAAGATCCTGAGAGGGAAAATACTTAGCAGGAAGAGTTCCTTCCTTGCCAGACAGACTTAATTTGTAATCAACTCAAAGAGAATCTGCCTACACTTTCCCTTTTTTCCTTTAATGCTACCAACTCTTCCTACCTTTGCTTCTTTTGCCTGTTTGAGGTATTTATTACTATACCAAGTCCCACAGGCTTTGAAGGTTTTATTCAAATCCGAGAATGATGTAGAACTGATTAAATGGACTATTCTCATCTGAAAAGAACCAAGGGAGTTAGAAGAGAGATTCAGTTCAATACTTGCTATAAGAAAATAAGCCGGCTGGAGAAGTTCTCAGATTAAATCTAATTCAACACAGTTTAGGGAAAAAAATCCCTTTGGGGACATAATTCATCAGCGAGGCTAAGACAAGAATGTCTTGCTATGCCAAATGATTTCAAGGTACACTACCACTTTGAAGAGAAAGAATTGTTGGCAAGCCTCGTGCATAATAACACTGAACAGGCCTAGTTTTATACAGATATGAAAAACCTCTTGTCTTCCTCAACATCCTAGGATGAGTCAATCAAGATGGGATTTATGAAAATTTCTTTTGTGAGATGAGAGTTTTATGGGAGGCTGGGACTCATTCTTTAGCTCAAAGATAAAGGCTCATCATGGAGAAATAAAGAACATGAGTCCAGTTTTGGAGCTAATAAAACAAGTGAAAATCACTTTGGCCACCTGACTGTGAACTTAAATGAAGTATTGTATTAGCCGATATATGGTTAGAGAAGAATTAACAAGGGCTTAAGTGTCAGAGCAATCTGGCTTCAAACCCTATGTTTGGCAATTAGTAGCTGTGTGGCTGTGAGCAGTTTACTTAAGCTTGCCGAGTGAAAGTATTTTCTTAAGTAAAAGAAGAATAAATCTACTTTCTTTGGGGGAGCATTGTAAAGAGAACACGAAGCAAGTTTGGCAGATGTCTGGACCATGTTAGGTGCATCACCCCAGGATCTAGAATCTGTGTTTAGCAACGTCTCATTGAAGTTCAGTCATTTTATTTTTCCTTTCTGATTTCATATATTTACCTAGGACCAAGGGAGGGACCTTTGGTCCAATCTTATGAACTCAGGGATTGGGCAAACATTTTGTTTTGCCCAAAGGCCTTAATGGCTTCTTCTCACATCACCCCATACAGTTAGGGGCATTGTTTGGAGAAGAATAGCCTAAAAGTCATAGGTGGCCCGAGTTCCACCTGGCTGTTCATCTAATGGGAATTTGACAGGAGGCATCAAAGAGAAGTAAGGCAAGAATTCACCTAAAACAGTATTTGGAGATAGCGAGATTAAGTGCAATGGTGGAGCTCAAAATAAGAGTGTCTTGGTGGTTTCAGGAAACACTTGTGGATCTTTGAAAGTCTACTGATGTCTGGCTCAGGGGTACATCCCAACCCTACTAAAGCAGAATTAGAATTGGGGGGAAGATATTAGGGATAGGTACCTGGATTTTGTTTAGTGCCTTCTCTGTTTGCCGTGATGAAAGAGGAATATGTTTGTTTCACTATTCTAACCATTAATTTTAGCTTTACTGTTTCTAAAGTGTTCACACTGAGTTCTAGTTGCTCCACATCCTTGGGAACCCTTGGCATTTCTAGTTCTGTTTTGTTTTGTTTTTTTAAGATCTTCATGGGGCATGTAGCAGTGCCTTATTTTTGTTTTGATTAGCATTTTCTGACTAATTTGTGATAGTTAGCATCTTTGTATCTGCTTATTTTCTCCACCTACATCTTCTTTGACAAAGTATCTGCTCAGATGTTTCCTCTTCTCCCCTTTTTTGGGTCATTTGTTTTCTTATCATTAAGTTTGGAGAGTTCTTTCCATTATGGTCTGAGAACATATTTTGTGCAGTTTCTATTTTTTAAAATTTGAGTTTGCTTTATGGCTCAGTCTGAGATTGCCTGGGTTGGAGCTTTGTTGTTGCTATGGTAACTGTCAGTATACCACAGGCTTCAAAATGCTCTAGGAGATACTTTTTGTTTAGTGTGTGTGGGGGGGAGGGGCTGTGTCAGCTGAAGTTTGCGTTTTTAGGTCTTCCCTTTGCAACAGTGTCTCAAAGAAGATCACTTGAATGCTCTCCTCCTGTTTCCACCTGCCCGTTAATATTCTGCTGTGGGTACTTGATTATCTCAAGGTTGTTCTCTTGAGGCTGGGGGTATTGGTCTCATTTGTTTTGATTACTCTTCTGACTTAAGTCTGCGTTATTTATCTGGGTTTGTGTATGGGAACTTCTTCCCTTCTGCTGGTTATAGTTGTGAAGTCCATGTAATCCTGCTCCTTCTCCAGGTGGAAGTTTTTCCTCTGTTTCCCTCCCCGGCTGCCTAGAGTTATTGAAGTTGCCTGAAGGGCAGTAGTCCTTTCTTACTGCTTCTGGAATTCTGTTCCTCTCCTCTCCTCCTTTACTCACTCATCATCTGTGTGGTTCATAGGGCTCTTTCTGGTCTTTCTATGAGCAGACAGTGGAGTTTTTACAGAAAGAGTTGGGGGCAAACTCAATTTCTGCAATCCCTGGGGGGTTCACACTGTCTGGTTAGTCCACACTTGGCTTTTATCAATTTTTCAACTGTTCTAGTCTAGTGATTTGACTGGGGTCCAGTTACGTCTGCCACACCCTGCTGGCTGTCCCATCTCCCCTCTCCCTGCATGGACCATGTCTCCTTAGATTTTATACCAGCTCTTGGTTTGCTACCTCAGTTTCCCAATGGGCTCAAATACAGACATGTATTTGAAGTGAGTATGGCTGATTTTGTTAAAAGGGTGGGAACAAGGCTCTTCCAGCTCTCTGCATCTTGAGGCAGAGGCAGGAACACTTTGCTTTTTTCATGATTTTTCCCACTTATCTGTATGCACTGTATCTTTTATTCTTTGGGTTTATTTTGCTGTGTTATTTTTTTTTCTCTCTCTCATATTTCAAAAGCTATCTGCTTGGTTCATTGCAAAAAAAAAAAATCTCAAGGCGGTCTATATGATAAATTACCACTCTTACTGGGCCTCCAACGCTAATGAGACCAGCCTTACTTTGTGATTATGAATAATCCTTCTGTGATAATATTTTTGATCATAAGGAGGGCGACTGTAAGGAAAAATTTATGCTTCCTTGGAAAACTATGCATGGTCTACCTTCTGGGTTACTTGATTCTACTGTTGTCATTGTCTTTGAGCTATTTTATAACACTGTAAGTAACTGATAGCAACACAGATTAATTCTTGCCTACAGACATGCAATTTTACTTCCATTTGCATATTCTTTTCAATATTCCCTATCTATAAAAGTCTCTATTCTTTGGATTCTCTTTTGAACAGTTGTAGCATAGGCTTGATTCCTTTGTCAATTAACACATAGGATAGAATTTTTAACCCATGTTCTTTCATATCTGTATGTAAGTCATAATGTTACCTTTCAATAAAACTTGACACGATTATGCATTTGTCACTAAGAAATGCTTTTGCAATGTTCCATAAGTTTTCTTGCATCATATTTTGGCTATTTCATATATGGTCTTTTATGATTTGCATTATTCTCTCTTCTTTGATCTCTGAGTCATTTAGGATATTATAAAATTTGTAAATATGTTTTTTCTCTTGCTTGATTTCATTATTGAGTTCTAAATTATTTACCCTGTGGTCATAGACTACATTCTGTACCCTGCCATCCTTTGAAATTTGTTAAAACTAGCTTTATGACTTAGAATGCGGTCCGTTTTCAGAATTGTTCTGTTTGTGCTTTAAAAGAATATAACTTACTTAATTATTGGATGTAACATTCTCTATATACCCACTAGATAAAACATATTAATCTTTCTAAATCTTTTATTGCTAATTTGGGAGCCCCATGTGGGACTCAATCCCAGGACCCTGGGATCATGACCTGAGCTGAAGGCAAATGCTTAACTGACTGAGTCACTTAGGCACCCCATTCATTATGACACTTCTGTTCCCTTTTTGCTCTAAGGTCTATTTTGTCTGATATTATAGCAACATAGTTTTCTTTTAGTTGACACTTACTTGATGTATTAGGGATACAGGCTAAGTTACAGTAACAAAGATTTCTACCTAACAACAACTTAAGTAAAAGAGAAGACCACTTTTTATTTTTCTAATCTATAATGATCTGAGGGTGAACAGAATAGGGATTATTGGATATTTCTCTTTTCATAAATTGCCTAGGGACGCAGGCTCCTATTTCACCACTCTGCTGTGCTCCAAGTGAGGGCATTGCCTGCACAGTCAAAGATGACTCCATCTCTGGAGATACTCCATCTCTGATACTCCATCCAAAGATACTCCATCTCTGACTCCTTTCTCTCTTCTATAGAAAAGAAGGAAAATAGAGTGGAGACAGATATATTCTTTATGAAGACTTGACCTAGAAGTTGTATAAGTTGCTGCCGTTCATTTCTTATCAACCATACCTAACTACAAGGGAGGCTAATAAATGTTCCAAGGCATTCCTGTATCCAGCTAATATCTGAATAGTGGAGGGAAACCAGATTCTGTTCAAAATCTGTCTCCATTCTGTCTCCAGTCTGGATCTTATCATTTTGTATTTATTTTAAATTATTATTGTTATTTTTAAAGATTTTATTTATTTATTTGACAAAGAGAAACACAGCTAGAGAGAGAATACAAGCAGGGAGAGTGAAAGAGGGAGAAGCAGGCTTCCCGCTGATCAGGGAGCCCTATGCGGGCCTCAATCCTGAGACTCAGGGATCATGACCTGAGCCAAAGGCAGACACTTAACGACCGAGCCACCCAGGCACCCATCATTTTGTATTTTAAAGGAGAGATTCTTAAAGTTTTTCTGTAAAGATCCAGATACTAAATATCTTAGCGTTTGCAGGTTACATGAAGTCTTTGTCACATATTCTTTTTTCCCCAATTCACTTCAAATTGTAAAAACCATTCTTCACCTAAGACCATATGTAAATATGTTGGGGGCTAGGCAGGGCTTATGGGCTGCAGTTTGCCAACACTGTTTCAGTCTTACTTATAAATAACATGTAGTTATTTAAAAACAAAGTCAGATTAATTTTTTGTCCTTTACCTCAATGGTTTAATCCATTTACTTTTATTGTGATTTGTCATTTACTTTCGATTAGTCCATATTTTTTTTTGTTTCTTCTCTTCCTTGCTGCTGCCCCTCCTGCTACCTCTTTATTTGTCCCTCCTGCCTTTTTTTTTTTGATTGAGCCTTTTTTTTAATGTTTTTTTAAGAAGATTTATTTATTTATTTTAGGGAGGAAGGGCAGAGGAAGAGGGAGAGAGAGTCCCAAGCAGGCTTTGTGCTGAGCATGGAGCCCAATATGGGACTCAACCTCACAACCCTGAGATCAGCCAAAACCAAGTTAAGTGTTTTTTGTTTTTAAATATCCAACATCTGTTGGGAAGGTATATGTTTTATGTCTATTTAGTTGTAATTCTAGCTATTTTTAACAACCTTTCAATTTACAACATCACATACTACATAAAACTTCAGTGTTTACTGAAAGGAAAATAAAAGTAAAAAGGAAAATAGCATTTTTGTATTATTATGAAAATATTTTTGATCTGGTTACCCTCTGATACTGTTGCAGGGATCCCCAGGAGAAACTAAAACACAGCTTGGGAACTTACAGTTTCAGAAACTTATACTTTAAAAAAAAAAGCACTGTAGGTTATAGTACTGAACATATCTGGCTGAAATCCACTGTGGAATCCTGAGCTGCTTCAATGACTTTCTAAAGGGAAGGGGCTTGAAGTGGGAGAGAGAAAGCTCAATTTTTTTTTTTATTGTTACTAAATTTTTTTTTCCAGTGTTCCAAGATTCATTCCCCATTCCCCACACCCAGTGCTCCACGCTTTAGGTGTCCCCAGTACCCACCACCAGGCTCTCCCATCCCTCCACCCCCCTCCCTCCAAGTCCCTCAGTTTGTTTCTGTGTCCACAGTCTCTGTTGTTTCGTTTCCCTCCCTAGATTACCCTAGTTCCCATTTGAGAAAGCTCAATTTTGCTTTCTTCACTCTCTCTTGGGATTGATATTTCTGATCTGCTTCTCTGTTCAATTTCACCCTTTTCCTGTCAGACTCTCAAAACTGCTTTTTGAGGCCCTCTATAAAATTTTAGCTTACAATCTCAGATAGTCTCTCCCTCTATTTTTAAAGCAGATATGCATTCTAATTATTCAAAAGAAATAACATTCTCAGAGTCGTGCTAGTCAGAATGAGTCTGCCTGTGTCTTGGTTTCAAAATTCTGATTTGTTTACATAAAAATTCATCTTTGCACTACTCATAAGTGATCAGTGGATTTCTGACTTTTGTCAATGAAAGCCGATTTCTTTTACTTAAATAATGATTCTGTAATTACTAAAGCCAAGTTGAAGTCATGAAAGTTCTCTGAAGTCACTATATCTTTTAAAAATATGGGTAGATGGTAACTGAAAACATCAGTATATTGGATATTTATGTACCAGGCAAGCACTTGGCTGAGATTTTTACATTTAGTCGTCTTTTAAACAAACATATATTGTAGCTAAAGCACATGGTTTTCTCACAATAAGTCTTACTATTTGAAATTACAGTGCGTGATTATCTCTAAAAAATGATAAAGCCTTGATTTTTGAGGTTGATTAACTAGGTTATTGCAAATCACGTCAGCTTTGAGTTTGGCACATCTCCCAGAAAGCAAACTTCCCAAGCTAAACCCACAGTTCCTTTTTCCATAACAAAGATCTGAATCCATAAAATCTCTTGAGATTTCTTGCATCCAAAACAGACATTTCCCAGGGTTTCATATGGTTTTCTGGAAAGCTCTTGACCCAACAAGTAGTTCCATATGGAGGCATCTGAGCTAATGAAGCTTCATTTCCTGTGAATTCATCTTGAGATATTCAATTCAGGCCATTCTTTCAGCAGTCATCGGTCTCTCTGCTTCTGTTCCAGCCTGCGTTTTGTTGAGGGAAGCCACAGTCATCCCCAGTGACCTGACAAAGTATGTTACTGATTTTTTTAGCAATCAAGTTCATGCTATTTTATCATTTGGGTTTTATTAAGCAACTTTGGTAGCTCTGAAATAGGGTCCACACTGAGTGAGTGGCAATTAGGAATTAGTTATATCCCATAGTAGGAATATCAAAAATGTTCTGAAAATGTATGATTTCTAGACAATGGGAGACTCAATGTAATAGTGATGTTTTAAGTTTGAAGACCTATATTTCATTTTAGAGTTACTTGGAAAAATCCCTCAGTGTCTTTGTAACAGATCCCATCAATGCTCCATCTAAGTACCCTGGAATCCCTTTGACTTTTATCTTTGCACCCATCTCTGGTCTCAGTGTGATTCTGGCTGTAATGGGTTGGCACCTGTGGCTCTTTTTATGGAACTGTTCTCAGGCTCTTGGACCTAGTTCATGCCATGCCAGAGAGTTCAAAGAGCCTGGGAGTCTGCATTCCCCATTCCCTCATTGCCTAGGGGCAGCTCATGGCCAATGACCAATGATGAAGACGTAAGGTATAGGTGGGAGGAATATAAAACCAGGCTCCCTTGCAGAGCTCTCCTGCTGAATCGGGCTAAGGCTGCGACTTTGCTGAAAAAAATCACACCAATCCTGGATTCTACCCCTTCTAAACTGGGGTACTAATTTTTACACTACAGGCTAGCTGTACTTAATTATACTTAATTATGCTTACTCTACTACACTATACTATACTATATAGGTCTACTTACTAAAAATAAAATGATTTACATTTGTGGAAAGATTGGTAAAGAGTAAAACGCCTGGACCAAAATGACTCATTCTGACTCCAGGGATGTCACGTAGGTTGGGCTACCTGAAACACTGAGAACGTAAGCTCTAGTCTGGACTAATAGATTTAAATAAAAGGCAAGATCCGTTAGGATGAACGTTATTTGTTAGTCACTCTTTCACTAAACCTAGAAGCAATTAAAAGAAATAGTGCTTGCTTTCAGAAATAGTGTAGAGCAAGATTTTGGGGTGCTGGTAAAAGCTACCCAAAAACCTGCTAAAATAAAGAAATCTGCACCTCAGACTTTTTGGCTCTCTAGATCCTGTTTTGTTCCTAGTGAAAGCCATGGGATTTCTTAGAAACAGGGCAAATATGATAAAATTTGCTTTTCTATTTCAGGAGATTCATATCTCCCTGTATATGATCCCTTGGCAAAAACACCTTACAGGCATTTGTAGGCTTTTCATGCCATGGAACTCTCCCCAAGATGAAGTTTTTAAGCCATAAAATAAAATCCATATAATTATAAAGGGAATCAATAATGTTGAACTACAGTTTTACCCACAGAGTACTCGAGTATCCGTAACACCAAGTCCAGAACCCCTGCAGTGAGGAAAGGGAGTGGTTGAGAACCAGGGCCTTGGTCTTCCTTTGACTAGGCCCTGGGCCCATGGTGAGGCAGTCTCTGCTTCTTACCATGCTGGCCCACAGCCTCTGCTCTGGGATGCCCAACTGGTAGAGGCTGCACTGTGAATGAGTTTTAGGGAAGCCTAGAAAGGTCCAAGCTGGAAGCATTCAGATCCTCTTGGAACCTGTCCAAAAATACTATATGATTATAATGGTACTAAATACTAAATACTAAACACTCAATAACTATAATTCAGTTTATGTCCTGAATTCGGGCCAAAACAAAGTGAAATAGATAATAACATTAGAAAATGGAATAACCTCAGTTGCTAACATTTTTTTTTAATTTAAAGTTTTTAATGGAAATGTTCTTAAAAATGTATTATTTGAATATTTATTAACAGAGTTTGCTGGTAATTTATGATTATCAAAAGTTTGAATATGGGGCATGGTGCATGAAGCTCTTCCAGTAATGACAAGCTGGGGTAGTGGGGACAGATCATGGAGGCCATCATCTGAATGTCTGCATCCTCCCCAAATTCATGTGTTGAAATCCTAACCCACAAAGGTAATGGTATGAGGAGGTGGAGTTTTTGAAGGTGCTGAGGTCATGAGGGTGGTGTTTCTTATAAAATAGCCCCAGAGATATACCTTTCCCCTTTTACCACATGTGGTCAGAGCTATGAACCAGGAAGAGGGCCCTCACCTGTGTGCTCATGACCTGTTCTTGGACTTCCCAACCTCAAAACTGTGAGAAATGTTTATAAGTCACCCTGCCTGTGACATTTTGTTATAGTAGCCCAGACAAAGACAATGGGGAAGAAGGAACATCACTACCGAGAGAGTGCCTAGACTTCGCTTTAGTGAAGAAATATCTGATGCGAGACTATGTATTAGGTACCTGCTTTTTGTGAGACGTAGAAGGCCATGGCTACCTCACTTTGTGGACAAGTGCAAAAACAGCTTCTTGTTTCCAAATTGTTAAATCAAATGCCAAGTCAAGCTTCAAAAGCCCAGATATGGTTTCTTTTTCATTCAGAAAAAATTCCCTTTGTCTTTATCATGAATATTCTTTACTGACAACATCTTTCCAAAAATTATCTCTTCGTTTCATTTCATTTTATTCCGACACCTATATTAAGTGACTACTATGTGGGAATGCTTCCGGGCTTGGCAAGCCATCATTCTAGGATTATAGATCAGCATGTCAACAGATACGTTGTAATATAACTGCTTCAACAAGTTTAATAAAATTCCACTAAGGTGGGGTTCCTGGGTGACTCAGGCAGTTACGTTTCTGACTCTTGATTTCGGCTCAGGTCACAATTTCAGGGTCCTAAGATTGAACTCCGTGTGGGGCTCCAAGATTCTTTTTCTTCTTCCTCTGCCCCCACCCCTCTAACTAAAAAAAAAATCATCAAGACACAGTATTATAGAGCAACTAATTTAACAATGGGGATATGGGAAATCTTCGCTGAGAAGGAAATATTCGAGCAAGATATGAAAAGATGAGTGAGTTGGCAGATGAAGGAGAGTGGTGTGAATGTGATCGCAGAATACAGAATAGCATATGTCAAGGCCTGGAAGGCAAGGGGCTGAACTCAGTTTGAGTGTGTGCAGGTGAGGAGAGGAAATGGATCTGTAGCCAGGTTTTTAGCAGAATTTGGGGTTTCAGTTTGCAGGTACCAAAGAGCCAACTGAATTTTTTGGATAATAACACTGGCTTCTGTGTATAAGACATAAACTGGTGACAGATACCAAAAAGAAAAAAAAATTGCTGTGATAATTCCAAGCAACAGATGATGAAGCCCTGAGCTCAGGCAGTGGCAATAGGAAGATAAAGGAGATGTTGGATCTGAGACGTTTCTTGGGAAATTGGCAGCATTGTATGAGCAATTTGATGTAGAAGGTGGAAAAGAGGGAGGAATTGAAGTGTCCAAGAAGTTTGAATTGCCTATAAGAAATGCTTCCAGATTGTTTGAGTCCCACCTCCTCCCCACTTAACAGGTGAGTGCGGGGGTGGATTCTTCTGGATATGACTTGGCTAGGTGGAGTCTTTCCTTGCACTACTTCTGCCTGGTGTTCTCTGAGCTTTTGGATCTGTATCTTGGCTTGTTGTCTGTCATTAATTTTGAGATATTTTCAACCATTATGACTTCAAATATTTCTTCCATTCCATTCTCCTTGTCTTCTCTCTCAGGTATTCCAATTATGTGTATTTTATCCTTACTGAGATCCATCGGTTCTTGGATGTTCTGTTCTGGTTTTTGCTCCTCTTTCCTTTTTTTCTTTTCTTCTTTGCATGTCCGTTTGAGAAGTTTCTAATGGACTTCTCTGAATGAGTACAGAGCCTTTCCTCAGCCATGTCCAGTCTACTGATGAGCTCATCTAAGTCGTTCTTCATTTCTACAATGGTGTTTTTGATATTTTATTAGCTTTTTTATCCCTCTGTGTGCATTACATTAACAACTTGTTTTGCATGGTATCTTTTTCCATCAATGACTTTAACCTATTAGTCATTGTTATTTTAAATTCCTGGCCTGAGAATTCCAGCAGCTGTGTTATATCTGTGTTGGGTTCTGATGATTGCTGTGTCTCTTCAGATTGTGTATGCGTGTGTGTGTGTTTCTCTTTGTTCTGCCTTTTAGCAAGTCATGTAATTTTTTTGCTGAAATTCAAGTATGTTTTGTTGGGTAAGAAGAACTGAAATAAATAGAGTTTTAGTGTGAGGACTTACATTCATCTGACTAGATGCTAGGTTATGCTAATATTTGCTGTAGTTATAGGTGCCTAGGTACCAGAGGACTTAGATTCCTCTAGGACCCTTGTTTTTGCCTCCTCTCCTCACGTTAGTACTCGTCCTCGGAAAATGGGTGTCTGGCCACTCTTCCGGTAGATGCTCTGTTACTACACTGGGCCCTGTTGCTGTGGTGGGCAACTGCTGGGGAGAAGAGCATCTTATAATCTCTTAATAAAACTCCAGTCTCTTTGAGGGCTTGTGTCTCTGGCCTGTGACCTTCATAAATGGTTCTTGCTGAGTGTGTGTGTGTGTGTGTGTGTATGTTTCACCTTAAGTGAGATAAGCAGGTTGGAGGGACCTAGTGTTGGAAGGAATTCTGTTCCTCCAGCTGATGGGGCTTTAGGATTGAGACCATGCAAATTCCTTTTATTTGGAGAGTAGCCATATGTTATGGAAAAGGCTCCTCCCCTCCTCCTCCCCCTCCCAGAGTCACAGGGAATCTTTTTTGGATTCTCACTGGAGCACCTAGTGGGGTTTCTGGAGAGAAAATCCAGTGAAAGTGAGGGAGTGTCTCTAAGACTGTGACCTCTAGGTGTTTCTCACCTTTGCGATAGTCCACATTTGGGTTCCAGCAATTTGTCAGAATTCCTTCCAACACTAGTTCCTCCAAGTTGATGGCTTTTGTGGCTTTTGCAGCATGCAAGTGGATCTTGGTTTCTGTGTCCCATAGAGGCACCTGACCCAGGATTCCAGGGTGACTGTTTGCCCAATGACCAGTTCCCTGACAGGTCCAAGAAGAGTCACTGATTTCTAGTTTTTCCACATTTTTCTTGACATGAGAACCTGTTGGACAGTTACTGACAATGTCCAGGCTCTTTATATTTTGAAGCTGAAATTGAACTTTGATTAACCCTTTCAAGAAATGGAGTCAGATCACCTCATCTTGCACCATTATCCTTGGTCACTCCCACCAGTGTCAAGCCTTGGGTGTCCTCAGTAGGCTCTCCTCCCTCCCCATTTCCACATGCTCTATGCTTTTTGCTCTGAGACTGAAACTCTTATTTCTCCCCCTCTCCCTTCCCCTTCCTTCCAAGTGTTTCCAGTGTGCTCTTTCAAATTTCTATTTCTGGCTAGATGGACTTTGTTTCTCTCTCGCTATCAATCCAGCTTTCCTGGAGACCCTTGTATGGGATTGTTCCTCTATTGCCCCCTCCCCACCTCCGGACATGCTACTTTTCTTGGAATGAAATGAAAACTTACTGCTTCTAGATTCTGAGTGCTTCTTCTAGTCCAATATGCAAAGTCATTCATTCTAATGGAAACAAACGAAAAAACACCTTTCCTCAGGCCTCTGGCTAACAACAGTTACAGATAAATTTTAGTCTTCTTAGAGTCTACACAGAATTCATCATGCCCTACATACTATATCATACAGAACCACCCCGCATAGGGATATTCCCTCCAAGAAGACAAGGGACTTATTTGCTTTGTTCATTGTTGTACCCCAAGCACAAGGTCATACTAAGAACAATTATCTGCATTTGGAAATACGTGCAAAACGGTGCAGCGTATTCTTTCAATGTCATTCTAGGACATCATCCAACAAGCCCACCCCCAAATTATTTATTTTTCTGAGAGAATATATTGTTTGACTGCTATTTACTCATAATTGAGGGCTTAGATTGTATACATACAGACATGTGTTAACTTGTTGATTTGTGTCTCACCAGGAGGCAAATAATTTCTGTCCAGTAGAAAAGATCACTTCCAAGGTCGCAGTTTGTTTCCTATCTTAACCCATCTGTATACATGCAAACCATCTTTTGTTAATATTCTCTCTCTTTTTTTTTTACTTTAAATTTATTTTATTTTTTCAGTGTTCCAAGATTCATTGCCCATTCCCCACACCCAGTGCTCCATGCAATAGGTTCCCTCAGTACCCACCACCAGGCTCTTTTTAAAGGATCATACAATTTTCTCTTTCTTCAAAATTTCCTTTGAATCAGCGTTACTACATTACTGTTTGCCACAATAATTAATGAGTTGGTAGGGTGCCTGGGTGGTTCAGTTGTTAAGCAACTGCCTTCGGCTCAGGTCATGATCCCGGAGTCCCAGGGTAGGGCCCTGTATCAGGCTCCCTGCTCAGCGGGAAGCCTGCTTCTCCCTCTCTCACTCCCCCTGCTTGTGTTCCCTCTCTGGCTTTCTGTTTCTGTCTGTCCAATAAATAAATAAATACAATCTTTAAAAATAAATTAATGAGTTAAATAAAATTGGTGACATGCGTTCATTCAGTATTTGTCTGAGTGTCATGTTTTTCATTTTCAAAAATTACATTTTGACAATCACACCTCTGAACAATGTTGGTACCCAGTAAATAATCACTGAATGAGTAAGCATGTGATACAGAGTATGTCCCTTACATGCATTTTTGGAAAACTTGTCTGAGTATGACCTTAGCCTTACTTCCTAGCCACAGAACTACTTGCTCAGTGTGACCACTTATAATTTTCATAGATATTGCCAAATTATAGTCTTATTGACAGTATGGGAGGGTTTTTACTTCCTCATATCTTCCCCACACTTCATACTTCAATATCAAACTTATTATTTTTTTGCCAATCTGAGTAGCAAAGATGTTTTGATTTGCATTGAAAATTATGCAGAAGTGGGCGCCTCAGTGGCTCATAAGGTTAAGGTTCAGCCTTAGGCTCAGGTCATGGTCTCAGGGTCTTGGGATTGAGGCCCGCATCGGGCTCTCTGCTCAGCAGGGAGACTGCTTCCCCCTTTCTCTGCCTGCCTCACTACCTGTTTGTGGTCTCTCTCTGTCAAATAAATAAATAAAATCTTTAAAAAAAATTATGCAAAAGCATCTTTTAGTTTTATTAGCTATTATTGAAAACTTACACCTATAGATGTGTACATAATGTTGTATACATGTGTTTTTCTAGCTGACTGAGACTTCCAGACCTTCAGCCCTTCTGTTTCTGTTCATCCTCTCCCTTCTGTCTGTGTATCTCTCCAGTCTGGTCTTCAGCTCATGGTCTGTCAGTTCAACCACCTCCTCATATCGTCCAGCTCCTTCCCCTGTGTCTCTGTCTCCCTGAACTCACTCAGGATCAATACAGCTGATTTCCCCTTCTTGCATCCCACCGCATCTGCTAAGCGATACTGACAACAAACCAACCAACCAACACAAAGCCCACATGACCTTGCCAACTCTTGCCTCTACAAATTTATGGATTCCTAACTCTTCCAACCAACTTTTCTAGTTGGCACTTTCTCTTTTCCTGCCAAGAAGCTGTCATAATAATACGTCTATGTCTTCTTAAAATACCTCCTAGCCTCACCACTTCACCCTTCAATTAGAGGAGATGACTCACCTTCTACTTCAATGAGAAAAGAGTTGTCATCAGATTTATGGTCAGAACTCTCCCCTCCTACCTGCCGATGTGCAGTGTATTTGCACCTGTATCTTTCCTTTCCTCCCTTGTCTTGATTACCACAGAAGAGGAAGTCCTCATCTTGTCTAAGGCTTCACCCTCCTCATAGGCTCTGAATCCCTTGTCTCCCCCTCACCAGGAACATCACCAATCTTCTCACTTCCTCACCTTCAGCCTCTCCCTGTCCACTGGACCCTCCCATTAGCATTTGAATATACAAAGATTCTTGTCTTGAAAAAAGTTCTTTGGACTCTGCTTCATCCTCCAGCTTCTGCTGTGCATATCTCCTGGACACAGCTCTCCATCCTGAAAGAGTTGAAATGTTCTTTTTCCTTGGATGCTGGGAAATCTGTGAGTTCTCTGCTTCTTCTTCTTAGTTTCCTTCATAGCTCTTCCTCCTCTGCCCATCCTTACATTTGGGGTTCCTATTGAACTTTTTTTCTTTTCCATCTGCTCTTCCCTCTTCAGTCTGCATAACTTGCTATCGATTTTGTCCATTCTCAAGGCTGAAATTAAAGCCACATATTGATGTCTACATCATTGTCTCCTGGATGGATCTTTCTTCTGAGGTTTAGACTAAGTCCAACGAGTTAATGGCATCTACAGGTAGATTTCTGTGTTCTAGGCACAAACCTAACTTAACCCACGTGCACTTCACCTGCTACTGGAAAGAGTAATAACCCTCCTCCACTTCCATCCCCCCACCTCTCCAAAGCCACTAGGAAAACTGTCATTTCTCTTCTGTCTTTTATTTTGGGAATGGAGCCAAGGGAATTCAACCTTCTTTTTTAAGTTGGAACTCTAAATGGTATCTTTGATTCCCTGTTACTCCTTACACCCATTCTTGGTCATGAAATCATTAGCCCTAGGAATGGTTATATGAAGACTGAAGGCTCCTCTTCTGTCTACTGGGACAGTTGTATAGTTGCTTATAGGAGCATGAATGTGGTCAAGAGCCCTTCTGTGATCACTCTCACCCACCGTGTCAGCCATGCTCTCTCTCCAAGAGCCAAAGTTTCCCAACTATGGGAACCTTCACTGCTGGCACGATTTTGTAGTAATGTGGAGAGACTGGGAATCAGCATTTCCTTATGCTTTATTTTTATTCTAAACACTGTTTCTTCTGAATAGTTCTTTCCATCATCTATATCTATCTATCTATCTATCTATCTATCTATCTATCTATCTATCTATATCATCTAACATCTTTTTTTCTTTCTTTTCTATCTTTTTAGTAGGTAACAGATTTACATAATGTAAAATGTATATAAGCACAGAAAGTTATCTAGAGTGAATGAGAGTTCTCCTTTCATTCAGGTCCTACAATTAATTCCTTCCCTTGGAGGAAAACCACTACTATTAGTTTCTTGTGTATCCTTCTAATATATAAGCACACAAATATTGATGCAGGTTTTTTTTCTTTCATTTTTTTCCTTTGTTGCACAAACTGTACTGAATTTTCTTTCTCTTCTTAATACATCTTAGAGACCTTTCCATATCAATACATAGAGCTACTGCCTTTTTTTATTAATAAATATACTGTATTCTTATTTATCACAATTGATTTAACTAGCCCCCTACTGAGAGACATTAAGATGGTTTCCAGTCTTTTACTATTTATTACAAAACAATGCTGCCATTATTATAACCTTATTAGGTTATGATTTTTAAAAATTCCCCTTATTGTAGTTGTGTTCATTATTATAATTTAAAAGTCTGATTTCAAATTTTTTATTGATACCATTTTATATGACTTTTATAAGATCCTTCATTCTCTATTAGACAGCACTTATTCAATGCCCACTGTAAATAATGACAAAATTAATGGCTTTTCACCTTTTTTTAAAAAAGATTTTATTTATTTATTTGACAGAGAAAGAGAGAGAGAGAGAGAGAGAGAGAGAGAGAGAGAGAGATCACAAATAGGTAGAGAGGCAGGCAGAGAGAGAAGAGGAAGAAGGCTCCTTGCCGAGCAGAGAGCCTGATGCAGGCCTCAATCCCAGGATCCTGAGATCATGACCTGAGCTGAAGGCAGAGGTTTAACCCACTGAGCCACCCAGGTACCCTATCTTTTCACCTCTTACCACTTTGCCTCTTCTGTTCCCCAGTTTTGACCGATTCAGTCATTATTATTGGTTTTTCAAGCATTTACTTCTGCATTTTTAAGTACTTATACTTCTAATTATTTGATCAGTTTTATATATCTTTTGAAATCTTACTTTAACACATAAATACTTCATTGTATTTCCCTTTCTCCTCATCTCTGACCACAAGCCCCACCTTTTCATAGTAATACTTGTATTAATATATCATTACAATTTATAATTTAAAAAATGCTCACACTTTTCTTTATAGTCACAGGCTGGCTTAAATTCAATCCTATATTTAAGGGGTCCAGTAACCAGTTCTTTGCCATGATTTCCCCTCATTTACTCATTGGCTGAAATCCATCTTCTAATGTTTGTTAATACAGTGGGAGAAGGAAAGTAAATGGGACCTAGGGTAATCCAGGGAGAGAAACGAAACAACAGAGACTTTGGACACAGAAACAAACTGAGGGACTTGGAGGGAGGGGGGTGGAGGGATGGGAGAGCCTGGTGGTGGGTACCGGGGACACCTAAAGTGTGGAGCACTGGGTGTGGGGAGTGGGGAATGAATCTTGGAACACTGGAAAAAAAAATTAAGTAACAATAAAAAAAAAAGAAGAACTCAAGGGGACTATTTATTCTCTAAGTTCTTGCATGTTTAAGTATGATTATCTGCTGCCTTACTTTTTAAACTTTTTGTTTTGAACTCACTTTAGACTTATAGGAAAGTTACAAAAGTAACACTAAATTTCTCTGTGTAAACATTTTGCACGACTATAGCATAATTACCAAAACTAGAAAACTGGATTTGGTATGAGACTGTGAACTTGGACCCTCTGTGAATTTCACCAGTTTTTAAATGAATACTTTTTTTTTTCTGCTCCAAGATTCTATCCAAGATCTCATACTGTGTTTACTTCCTATCCTTCTATGGTGTCCTATCTGTGACAGTTTCTCATCATCTTACTATTTTGGATTTATTATTTATTATTTCATGAAATTCTGTCCGTGTGCATTTGTCTGAGGTGGGCTTTGACTCAGTGTGTACTTTCTGGGTCCTGCCTTCTCTCCCCGGTCAAGCATAATGCTAATGACTTCTAGAACTTCTAGCTCCTATGGAGAAGCCTGAGACCAACCTGCTGTTTCGTTATCATCTCTAAAAGAGATGCGTGCTGACTAGACTAGTTAGAAAACCCTTCTGACTCTCCATGAAGCCAAGCATGATACGGGTCGGTTCTTCTGTGGAAGGGACTTCAGCCTTTCCTTCTCCCCACGTGACCTGGAGTGGCAGGTGAAAGGCTGGGCGCTGAGATGGACGGTCTGGGTCCTTTGCCCTTCCTGGAGTGTCAAATAAGTCTAAGGGAGGTTTCTGCAGCTGTTTACTTATTTCATCAATGATGAAATACGCCATTTTGTGTCTCCTTGTTTTGATCATTTTCTGGTATTTTAAGAGAGAAGAGGGCGGAAGCGTTTTACCTTTTTATTGTCAATGTGGAAGTTGCGCCGCAGACCTATTGACCTGTGAGTCGCAAACGCCTGAGTTAAGATAAAGTGGCTGTGTCATGCTGGAGAAGGAAGCAAGCGATTGCAAGAGTCATTTGGGGAAGCGGGATCATTCGGGGCCATTCGGGGCACAGTCCTTGACAAACACCCACAGAGCCTGCTGGCGCGGCCCGCCTCATTAACAACAGATTTTCATCTGTACTCAGTATCTAATCACTTGACCTACAAAGCCCACCAAACACAAAAGTCTGTCAGGTGCATTCCCACACGGATTTGTCTACTTATCAGGAGTAACCACCCCTGGGTTTTAAATCAAACCCTCTGGAGTCTGGTTGACTCATCACCTTCATTAATGAAGTGGCAAAGAGATTTGTAAGATACTGCATTTGTAATATGGTTGCCTGTACCATTTACAGTGCATTCCATCCGGAGTTCCTGTCCCCCAGTGTCATCCGCTCAGAAAACACGTATTCCTGCGGGTCCCATTTGGGTTTCAGAGTGCATTTTTCTATAGACATAAAGTTGATCATGGGCTTCGGCATCATCCAAACCATGTATTAGTATGCTGATTTTGACTTATTACAGATTAGATGGTCTTTGTGATCTTGCCTTAAAACCCAACTACCATATGTTACACTGTTTCTGTGAGGGAATATATTCCACATCCAAATTACTGCCTTATGACATGAGCGTATTGACTATATAACCTCTTCCTAAATTGGATTCTGTCCACATGATGAGAAAGTACTAATACATGTATGGGAAATGCCGGCGCCACATCAGCTGGCAACGTTATAGGCACAGGAAATCTCGTGAGTGAGAGCTTCACACATAACAAAGGAGTAGAGTGAAGATGACAAAATCCAGTGAGCTGGGCCTCGAGTAGATTTTTCATAGCTCCCTTCTTAGGTAATTGTCCATGAAGAAGATTTTAAAGCCCTTAGCAAAGGATAGTGAATAAGCAATATAATTTAAATATAATTTAAAGATTTGCCTATTTCTATATCGTGAGTGGGAGAGGAGAGGTGGGAAGAATTTGGAGGCTGGAGCAGTTTGGATCGAGCACTTAACTTCCCTCCCTTCATAATTTCCAACTGAACATTGGAGATTAAAATGAAGTGTTATTTTTAAATTAGCTGGCAGGCCCGGATGAAAGGCATGTGAAGTTACATCAATTAAAAATGTTAAGGTAAGGAAAGATGTTACTTCCCTCTTGAGCTTGCTTACATTCGCTCCATCCCACACACTGTTTCTATCTCTCTTACTCAGGTTTGACTTCTGAAACCAGGAGAATTTTAATCCATTTTAGGCTTGTCGGTTTTCTATTGCTGGACATTCACAGTCAAAGTCATTTTCTTGAGCTTCCAATTAAACACACACATTCTGACTTTGCAGACTTTTTATTTGATGCATTCTCAAAAGGTGGAAATGGATTATTAATGGTTTATTTTTAGCTGAAAAAGGAGCAAACTGTATGATAATATTTTCATGAATATTTAAATATCGCTATTACAAGTGTCTTGTATCAATCGCATCCTGAAGCCTTATTAAATATAAAGAATTCCTATCTCAAGTACAAATAAATTTAGAACATATATAATTCTTAGTAAAAGTAATTACATTTTTATTACGAGGCATGCACACTCTAGCCAGCTTGAGAAAGGAAGGATATTCAACATTCCGCCCCTGAGACATTTGATACAGTGAAGCGTTGTCTACGATATTCCTGCAAAAACTAACCCTCTGCGTTGAGTCAGCTGCTCTGTAATTCAAGGCTCAAGAATAAGAGAGTGTAAACGACCTAAGTTGCTGCTGTGAACAACAGGCCATGTCCAGACAATGTGCAGACAGGTGCCCAGACTCCGCAGGCAGTTGCCCGGGGAAGCCAACAAAGCCTCTGGTCTTAGAGAAGTGTCTTGCCAATGACCCTCCGGGAGGAAGAGGCTTGCTCTCAGTTCCTCAACTCTTGAACAGGCCAGTGTGACTTCTTCTTATGCTGTTTTATATATTTAGAATTCCATAGTGTGTGTGTGTGTGTGTGTGTGTGTACACACATGCGCGCATGCATGCACGCCCGCATGTGCGTAGAAGAGGGGTTTTCCTGCACACGAAGTTTAAATGGAAATCACTGAACCCAGATCCTCAAGGGTGAGGATGTAGCTCTTTCCTTCAATATTAAGGTCTCTAGGGTATGGGCAGGGATTGTTACTTGGGCTTTGTCCTCTAAAAAAAGCTCTTGCTGACAGTGTTTTATTTATCAACTAATCCATTCCTTGAGCATTACCAGTGTCAGCTGGTGTTCGAGGTATTGGGCTCTAACAGTGAATAAAAAAGATACATTTCCTGCCTTTTGGAGTTTACTTTCTAGTGGTGGAAAGAGAAAATGGCACATAAGTATTCAATACAGTGCGAGAGAGTGATGAATGCTGGAGGAAAAGAAAGCAGAAGGAGGCAGAGGCGTTGGGGCGCTGTGCAAGGATATTGCTCCGTGAAGCAAGGGTGTTCCAGCAGATGAAATACACACGTGAAAAGAACTTTGGACTTGTTTAAAGTGGGGTGGGAAGCCAGGTGGCTGAAATGGAGTCATGACTTTAAATTGTGAGTCGGGCATTGCAGAAAGTTGAGAGTTGAACAAGCATTGTTTCTCCTTTCACGGATGATCATAACGTAATGTGTACTGAGAAAGAATTACTGAAGAAAATGACATCTTTTGAGGCTTTATGTAATAGATTTTATGGTATTTGGTTCTCAGGAGCAGGAAAAATTGATATGGTCATAACCCCAAAACGGATTCAGTTTGATGTAAAGCAAAAAATTCATAAATGCTAGTCAGATAAACCAACACTGACTTTATTAGTTAGATGCTAAAGCAGAAATTAATGCCATCAGGAACAGTCAATATGAGAAATGAGGAAAGGTACATATATCTACTCCTGTCACTGTTTCTCATTTCTTTACTGAGGACAGGCACTCCTTGGGACCCACAGCATGCTTCTCTGATAATGCTTGCATTCTTTATAAATATTTTATTTATTTGAGGGAGAGTGTGTGTAGTGGGAAGGGGAGAGGGAGAGGGCAAGCAGACTCCCTGCTGAGTGGGGAGTCCAGTAAGGTCCTGGATCCCAGGACCCTGAGATCATGACCTGAGCTAAAGGCACACACTTAACCGACTGAGCCATCCAGATGCCCCCATGTTGCATTTCAAATCCCTTTCAACCCAGGACCTAAGCAGCATTTAGCATCAGCTAGAAGTTGGATATGAGACATTTACAGCCTTATTCTCTGACAAAGTCACTGTAGGGAAGGACTAAATTAGTTATTTTTTTCTATTGATCTCTTTTTAAGCAGTTGTTATGCCTTTTTCTTTCAACAAAGATCAATTTGGTGAAAAATTTCAGCCCCATTGTTTGATGTAAAACATAGAAAAATAGTTAATTTTTGTCCCTTCTGTATGTACAAAGAAAAGTGGATGAAATTTGAATATGAGAGAGATAAGAAGGCAGGCAGACAGGATTTTTTTTCTTAGTGTCAATTTTAGCATCCTCAAACTTAATTCCAAATAAAGGAAAGAGCTTTAAAATTTTACTAAGATTCCAAATGAAGTAGTCCAAGATGGTTATGAAAGTTTATCTTGATATTATACTCTTTAGGGGCAAAACCATAACCTCTTCTAGAAATTAGATTTTATTGTTGTCCTTGGTCAGTATTCTACCTTGAACTAGGACAATAAGTACATTATATAAATGAATATATTCAAAATATTCCCTCCTTCATAATCACAATAAATACATTCAGTTCCATAAATGACTAATTTATTAATCTTTGTTCAAAATAGGTTGTTAGGTCATTAGATGTCCTACAACTAAGAAGAAAGGTAAATTAATTCAGAGAAAGCACTATTTAGGGTAAGTGCTACAGAGCCGGAAGCAGGCACCCAGTAATTACAGAGATGTTAAGAATTACTCCACCATTATCTGTCTTTATTTTTCAGTATGAAGAAACTTCATTACCAGTCAGCTCTGTGCTCAAATATTTAGGTTAGTATGAGAGTTGGACTTAAAAGACAGTATTTCCTTAAGTTTGATTCCTAAAAGTTTGATTCTTAAAATCTCTTTAAGCTAGTATCTCACAACCCAATGACAAGTAACCAAAAGCACATTAAAAGAATAACTGGAATGTGAGACTATATTGAGTTTAAAAGGTAAATTACACAGCTGAGCTGGGTTCTCTAGGTTGGGGAGTCTGAGTCTTGCAAAATACTTCCATCACAAAGATACTTTTTTATCTTGTTTCCTATATTTGCTTTTGTTTATGTAGCTGGCCTATTGATATAAAGTGACAGCTGGGTAGTTACACTTAATCAAAATCAATGTTCTGAACTATTGTGTTCTCAATTTCTCTCTGAAAAATAAACAACAACAAAAGTTTTCTCCAGAACCTGCTTGTCTAATTCTTGTTCGAAAGGATGTGTGTGTGTGTGTGTGTGTGTGTGTGTGTGTGTGTGTGTGATCTGCATGGTGAGTTCTTCAATATTCTAATTTATAAATAGAAACACCAAAATGTCAGAGTTTACCAGCTTATGATTTCCTGTTTCCCTTCCCCAGCCAGTTGGATGTGGAGAGGAGGCAGAAGCTGATGTAACTTCAGAAATGAGTGTAGTCTGTCAGGTTCAGGCAATTGAACCTGTATGTAAGCACTGTACTCCAGTCGATAAAGATTTCCCATGAAGATATGGGTTAGCAATGCTGATACCTCTACGCATGCATACTTGAACTGAGCAATTGAATTAGTGGATGATGGATGGTTCATTTGCTGTTGGAGTGGGAATCTCCTGTATATAAGAAGGGGAGGCTAGAATGAGCCATGGTATGATAGGAACATCTCCTATGAACTCAGGTTTAGCTTAATAGAGATGGTAACACACATACACATGGCTACATATAAGAAATACTTAGAGACCCATATACATGCAGATTAGTAAACATACATGTATTTCCTTGCTCTGTTACCTGAAAATGCCTAAAAGAAATGATACCTCGGTAGCAACAAGGAGACCTAGTACCCAGATCTTGGTTTCTAAAACTATTCTCTAGTAAAAAGAATTGGTGCTCTGGGGAGAAATGGCTGATTTGGGGACTGAGCCAGGAAATAAACAAGATGATTCTGGAGCATCTTCAGTGCCAGGAAGTGAGACAGTGCCAAAAAGTAGGATAAAACAAAAAGACCCCATAGGGACCTGAGCCAAATGAAAGACTTCTAGTTGGGCAAAGCTAGAACAATTTGAACAACAAAGTAAATTAAGTAACATTGGATTATAACCTAAGGTATAAAATAAATATCCATAAGTCTATATCGAAATAAAGAAAAGAATAAATAAATAGATGGGGGAGACTAAACAAATCTCCGATGCAGAAGAATTCAAAATAATTTATGCAAATGATTTGCCCTCAAGGAAGGAGAACATAACCCCCTACTCCTGCAATGTGGGCTATGCCTAGTGACTTTTTTCTAAAGAGCACAGTATGGAAAAGGGAAAAAGTAATTTTACAGTGATAAACCAGACAAACATTACCTTAGCCACATGACCAAGTTCAACATCATGTGGTAAATCACAATGATGGTGTGTATCATTGATACAATGTGTTTTTTTATTGATACTTAATCTGTGTGATCTTCTTCTCCAAAATATATAACCCCAGTCAAATCATGAGACAACTGACCAATCCAAACTGTGGGACATTCTACAAAATACCTGACCAGTATACCTCAAAACTGCCAAGCTCATCAAAAACAAGCAAAGTCTAAAAAACTGTTGCAGCCTAAGGGAGCCAAAAGAGACACAACCACTAAATATAATGGGGTGTCCTGGAGAGGAGGCTGGACTAGGAAAAGGACATTAAGCAAATATGAATTCAAGTATGAATTTTTATTAATAATAGTTTATCAATCTTGGTTTTTTAATTGTAACAAATGTACCAGACTAATGCAAGATGTGACTGATAGGGAAAACTGGGTGTGGGGCATACGGGAACTGTATAATGTCTTTGCCATGTTTCTTAAATCTAAAACTGTTCTAAAATAAAAATTTGTTTAAAAAATAAATCCAATTAAAGCTTGTAAAAGTAATTCAAATGTTTTATTAAACTTAGATGGATATTCTTCTTCCTGTTTTTGTGTGTTTTGTTCTACTGTAATTAGTAAAGTACAAGGAATTGAAAGAGAACAGAACCCTTAATTACCTACTGAAAGCTATGTCTGGCTGCTTTTTTTCTCTGTAAGTATTAAGAACTAAACTAAAAGTTGGCTGAAACTAAGCTAAAGAAAGCAGTGTACATTAAAAAAAGTAGGCAAAATGCTTTCTCCCACGTTTTTATACTACTGCTGTAAAAAAAAAATGTTGTCCCTGAATATAAGAACATTTTATCTACTATAAGCCCAGAAGGATATTCTTTAAATATTTGGTAAATAAATGCCTGTTAGGTTTGAGTTATTCTCCTCTTGCCGTGAGATTTAAACTGGCACAGCACGTGTTAACAGATGCTAGGAATAAAATGTTTAAAATATTTAATAATAGTTTGTAAAACTGGTAACACAGATGATCTTTTTGAAATTAAATGGAATGAAAAAATAAATTTGCAATACGTATACATAAGTACAGTCAGAAGGTACATTGACTTCTGCTGGGTTCTGTAATATACACAAATTTCCTTAAATACAATATTGATGGTTTTATTATTAAACACATAAGCCAGAATTCAATAATTTTTTTTCTACACCTATTATTTCAGAACATTTTGAAAGATGGTGTTCTTTGTGTCTGGAAACGTAAAGAGTTGTAATTTCAGGCGCACTATGTGGTTTGCCAAATAGATTTTGACAGTGGTGCTCCATCAATATTTTACTGAGAATGAAAAATGAACATCAGACCATTTTATGCATTCTCTCTAGAGCCAACTAACCTATTGCTTTGCTCCAAGGGAAGTCCTAGTTCTTTAAAGAATATGGTCTTTTGAAACCTCTCAGGAAAACTTCAGTGCCATCTGTCCACTTTTTATTTACATTTTAATAAAAGCCTTTTAGTCAATCTAAGACTGGTGACACTTTGCTAGGGCAAAGCTTGGTAAATAACAATCTCTTTCAATATACTTCATTTTGACTTCAACCGAAGAGTTAATGATGTTTGACATCTGACCGGGAAGGAGGGATGAAGGTCATATTGCAGGAGTAGCCTAGCTGGCCCTCCCGTTAAGGTCTGGCTAAATCCTCAGTCATATCCAAGGTTTGACAGAGCCCTGGGCTGGGAGTCCCAGCTTGGACTCAAGCTCTGGCTCTGTTCCTGTCTGCTATCAACACATTTGAGTAAATCCTCCCATTGCTTTGGGAACTTTGCTTTCTCACATGAAAATGTGAGAAGTTCCCCCTGCCTTCATGTCTATTAGTTTTCTTCCTTTGCAGTTTCAAATGCCCTCATAGTACAAATCCAGGGGAAGAGATCCTAAGCCATTCTTCCCTGTGATGTATTTGGGAGAGAATGGAGCACATAGTTGATAAGGGTGTAGGGAGAACCGGCCACCAACAGATAGGTAAGTGTGAATCTCATTGCTGTTATATAGTGCATAAAAGCAAGAGAAAAAAAGGACAAATTTCTTTTTCCTGGCTTGTCAAAATACATAATGCACAATCTTAACCCCTAAACTTGAGAGGTACTGAATGCAGTCCTGGAAAGACCTTGCTTACCAGGGAGGAGTGAATACTTAGTTGACATTTCTAATGATATCCCAGATATTTTTCAGATGTGATGTACGATTGTTATAATCATAGCAATGGTTTTCTAGGCAATGAAGTTGATGATACTCTTATAGAACCTTTTGTTCTGTATTTTTGTGAAGGATAACAATATTGATGGTTAAGTCTGTGAAGATAAATCCCATCATTTTTACATTTTTCTCTTACAGACTGATTTTAGCTATGTTATGTGGAGAGACATAGGGATCTACACAAACACAAGACATAGATCTCTGTGTGTGTCTGTCTATAAAACTTAGCATTATTTGAAATGAAAATGGGATATAACTGTGCACACTATAGAGAATATTACTAAATTGGACTAATGTATGAATATAATTTACTCTGTTAAGTGATTACAAAAGAAAAAATATATGATCAACACAGCAGGTTCAACAGGTTGTGTTCATCTTCAGAAATCATTCTGTTAACAGACTTTTTTCAATGAAGGAGGGAAAAGGACCTTTTAAAACCTGAGGAAAAATATCTACAAAAACCTAGAGTAGTGTCTTACTTGGTAATACGATTTTTAAATCAGGAACAAGCTGAGGACAGCTACTTTCACTGTGTCTATTAAGCACTGCTCTGAAACGCTTATTCGTCGTAATAATAATAACACACACATAAATAATAAAGCTATAGAGATGAAAGGAACAAATTGTTATTGTTTGCAGGTGACAAGTTTATCCACCTGAAAACCCAAATAATCTGTAGTACAAAAGCTTGATAATATTCCGAGATGGAAGAACAGTATACATAAGTAAGATGCATTTCAACAAACCAGTAATGAACACAGTTTTGTTTGCTTTGTTTTGTTTTGTTTTTACCATGAAGAGGTTCCTGTCATTTTAATTAGCTTTGCCATGAAAAGCTATAACCTCCACTAATCACTTTGCCCTCCTCTTCCACCTAACCCCCATCTCCCTTCATATGAATAGCACAGGAACCCAAAGACTCTCCTCCCTACCATCCTCCCCACTCCCATTATGGGAAGAAATGTCACTAAATGGACTCAGCCTTCTCCACTCATCATGAAATAGGATGAATAAAAATATCTCTAGGAAGAGTTTTATTATGCTATTATCTCAAGGTGGAGTCAGAGGCAGAGAGAGAGGCAAAGGTTGGGTGAGGTCTGGGGATCTTTTAGAGATCAGAATTGTCCTGAGGGTCCACAGCCCATCATTCACCCAGAAAGGGGGCTACATCCAAGAGGGCAGGGGTGAGGATGGGCTAGGCTGCATGTGTGAGGATAAGGACAGCTAAAAATCCATTCTTCTTCCTCCTCCTGCACCCTCTCCAGCTCCTGAGCAGGGACCAGAGTCCCAATTCTCAAGGTTTCATCTGTGGTTCCTAGAACTTTGGGCAAGCAGTGGGTGGGTATATCCCATGGTGCTTCCAGATCCCTTCCCCAGCTCAGGGCTTCTGTCCTTCTGTGAGCACGAGGGCCTGCAGGATGTTAGATAGTGATACAATCTCCTTGACCACATCATCCTCATTGACCACGACAAATCACTGAATCTCTACTTCCATCAGACTGTTGATGATGGTCTGCAAAGTCTCATCCAAGTAGCACTTGTGAACACGCTCAAAGTAATGGGATCGATGTTGTAGGGCTTTGGTCACAGACACGTCTAGGCTGTTGTAGGTCTTTTCTTCTGTCAGGTGGAGAACATCAAACTTGGAGTAGATGTCCACCACACATGCTTTCTCATCTACTACCAGCAGTGTGAAACTCAGTGTTGTACAAAGATTCCCAGAGCCACATAGATAGGGTTTGTGGTGTGGATCATAGCAATGTTGGCATAGGTGCCAACTGGTAGCTCTTCCAGAGACTTAGACATGAACTCCGGCTTGGGGAACTCAGTGATAAACAACTTGAGGAGCTTGAGGATCCGCTGGCGGGTGAGGATGTACAAGGTGTTGCCTGACTTGGGGTCAGTAACTGGCAGCCTGTGGATCTTGTTTTGAATTAATGAAGAGACAGCATCACACAAGCTGGAATCAGGAGAATTGCAGACTAGTGGTTTGAAGGAGTCCTGTAAGTACACCTCTCTCCAAGTTTCTCTCTTGTGTTCTTCTAGCTCACAGATTTGTACCAAGGCTGATATATAGTAATGATGCTAGATATTGATGAAATTGGTGATGGTCGGTATGACTACAAAACTTTGCTTCTTACTATCTCACAAAGAGGCAGCCTGTAAACCATTAGTCACCAAAGCAAAGAAAGCCTTCTTTACCTGCAGGGAAGTATCAAATACAACCAATCTGGAATCTGTGGGAATCAGGTCATAGCAGTGATGAAGCTTCATGAAGTATACACACTATTGTTGGATTCTGGGGTCTCTTGAGGATGTTCATTTCCCAGAGCTGGGGAGCTTTCTGAAGAAGTGACTGTCTCCATTTCAAGAGGCACTAACTGGGTTCACTCGCTTTAGGAAGCTCTCTGCTGAACAGGGTTTTAAAAAGCTACTATTTATACACTTGTGGTGAGCATAGAGTAAGCATAAAGATGTTGAATCACTTTGTTGTACACCTGAAACTAATGTAGTGTGTGTCAACTATACTCAAAGAAAAAAAATTTTTTAAAAATGAAAAGATCCTAAAAACTACCATTTATAACAGCAACAAAAAAAAAAAGAAAAAAAAAAGAAAAGAAAGAAAGAAAGAAAGAAAAAAAAAAAGAAAAAGAGAGAAGAAAGGTAGATAGGTACTAACCCAATAAAAAACATGTAAGGGGCGCCCGGGTGGCTCAGTCAGTTAAGCCTCTGCCTTCAGCTCAGGTCATGATCTCAGGGTCCTGGGATGGAGCCGCCTGCCAGGCTCTTGCTCAGCAGGGAGTCTGCTTGTCCTTCTCCCTCTGCCCCTTCCCCTTTCTCATGCTCTCATTCTTTCTCTCCTGCAAATAAATAAATAAAATATTTTTTAAAAATGTATAAGAAGTTAGTTGAACATTATAAAAATAATTGAAAGGTATCAGAGAATAGCCATTTTGTATTTGGAAGTGTGTCATATAGGCAACAGAGTGTAGATGACTGAAATGTAAATATAAATAACAATTGGAAGAATGGAACAGCTACCACCCAGCCTAGCAAGTCTAACTTGTTTGTGTCTTTTAAGCCCCTTCTTGCCCTGCTTGCTCCAGGTCTACTGTCCCCAGAGCTTCTCTCCTTCACTCTTTAACACACAGTTTTGGATCCCTCACTCCTGATTTAGTTTTATCTGTTCTGAACTTCATCTAAGTGGAATCTTATCCTATGTGTCCTTCCACAGCCAGCTGTTCGCACATGCTTCTAGAATGATGTATGTTAACCCTAGAGCGTCCACTTCCTAACTGTATGTTCTCCCACTCTACAAATCCATCCCATTACTTCTCTCCAATAAACGTTCAGCAGATATTTGGCATATTTTTAGTAGCTTTTCCAAAGATTATCTTACATGTATTCCTGGCATACTTATGCATGCAGGATTTTCTCTAGAATACATGCCTATGAAAGCAAGTTGTTGGGTTGAAGAGAATACAGATACTTTTACTTTACTGGTTAATGGCAGATTGCTTCCTGAAGTTGTACCCTTTTGCACTCTGATCATTATGTATTATCACTGTCTATGAGGATTCCTACTCTTGTATGCTCTTGGCCACACAAGTCCTGTCACACTATTTAATTTCTGCCAATTTGGTTGGTGTGTGATAATATCCCACTATGATTGTATTAGTTTCCTTTTCTGTTGTAACAAACAATCACATATGTTTGTAACAAAGCATCACGCATTTATTATCTAGCAGTTGTGGAGAAGTTCCAACATCAGTCTCACTGGGCGGAAGTCAGAATATTGCAGAGCTTGTTCCTTCCAGAGTCTCTGAGAGGAGAATTGGCTCCTTGCTTTTTTCAGTGTGTAGATGCCACCTGCATCCCTGGCTAGTGACTCTTTCCTCGTGTCCCTTCAACCTCTTCTTGCTATTGTCACATCTTCTACTTCTGCCTTTGATCTTCTTGCCTACTTCTTATAAAGATTCTTATGATTACCTTGGGCTCATGTAGATAATATAGGATAATCTTTCCATCTTGGATCTTAACTTCATCACATTTATAAAGTCCCTTTTATCATGTATGTTGTCAAACAGTCACCAAAAATCCAAAATGGCAATTGTGAGGCTAACTAGGACATCTGACCCTAGGTGAGCCCAACAATATAAACATCTCCCAGAACTCGGAGCTGGAAAACACCCAGCCAGCCCTGGACGATTACAAAGGAATAATAAATCACCCCACTGTGCTATTGTGCGTAACCAGCTACTCCTGCTTCTGTAAAAGAATAAGCTTACTGTTGTCACTTTGCTATTGGATGGAGAAATGTTCACCTGCATGTGTTCTGTTCCTTGGGAGACATACCCACCAGGATATGTTTTGTTTCTTTGGAGACATACCCACCAGAATTTGTTTCATTTCTTTGGAGACATGCCTCCCAGGATATGTTTCATTTCTTTAAAAACCCAGACTGCTCTAGGGTCAGGGCCCTCACAGAGACTGGACTCTAGTGAGTGGTCACTGTCCAGCTATAATAAACCTCTCATTGTTTAACCCTTATTGGTGTTGGCGGTGATTCACTGCGTGTGCCCTATATCAACTAACAACGTTAGGATACTCATAGTTCTGAGGATTAGAACATAGAGAGACTTGGGAGGCCATCAGTTGTCTACAAGAGTGGTTCTATTTTGTTTGAGTTCTACACTGAGCTACAATTGACATAACACAAAGTTCATGTCTACTGCCTAATGATTCACTATTTGTGTATACTGTGAAATGATCACCACAAGAAGTGTAGATAACATTTGTCACCACACAGTTACAAATGTTCTTGTGATGAGAACTTTTAAGATCTACTCTCTTAGCAACTTTCAAATATACAATACGGTATTTTTTTAAAGATTTTATTTATTTTTTGACAGAGAGAAATACAGCAAGAGAGGGAACACAAACAGGGGAGTGAGAGAGGGAGAAGCAGGCTTCCTGATGAGCAGGGAGCCCGATGAGGGGCTTGATCCCAGAACTCCGGATTCATGACCTGAGCCGAAGGCAGACACCCAGCGACTGAGCCACCCAGGAACGCCTGCAATACGGTACTACTAAGTATAGGCACCATCCTGTACATGCCATCTCCAAGACTTACTTATTTTTTAACTGATAGTTTATATCTTTTGATGCCCTTTACCCATTCATATGTATATCTAAGCTATGTGCACTTTCCCAAAGCAATGGATACCTCAAAACATCAATAATAGGTTAAGACAGATATTCTGGGTAGTGGTTTCAAATACGTCCACAAATTCTTTAAAGTGTCCCCCTCTTCAGAAGGTAGATCTGAACTTCCTGCCCCTTGAGTTCGTAGAGACTTCTAGTGAAGAGAATGCAGTGGAAGTGAAGGTGTGTCCCTTCTCAGATGGGGCTATAAAGAGTCCTGGGGCTTTCTTCTCGGTCAATCTGTTAGATTAGTCATTCTGGGGGTGCTAACTCCTGTATTGTGAGCACCCATAGTCAGACCTCTAGAGAGGTCCATATGACAAAGAAATGGACCAGAGAGAAACTGAGACCCCCCTGCCCACAAAGTGTGGGTGAGCCATCTTGGAAGTGGTTCCCTCAGTCTCATGATAGACCTCCAGCCACATTCACTTGGCTATGCCATTTTAGAACTCTTGGCCCTCAGAAATTGTGAGATAATATATTTTTGTTGCTTTGAACTAAATTTTAGGGTGATTCATTGTTAATCAATAAATAACTAATACACTCCTCTATTCACGAATCAGAAATTTTCGGCAGAAAATTTGCTTCATCTTCCTCACCTGCACAGTTGGGGGTAAAAATAGAACTTAACTCATCCATACCATATACATAAATAGGACCCTCCTGGGGAAATACAGCATTATCTAAAACAACCACGCAGCAGAAATTCCTTTGAATAAGTTGCATTTGGAAGAAGACACAAGATTTCTTGCTCAATTTTAAATCTCTCCATAGTTCCTTAAAAACTGCTATGATTCAATTCCTTCTTCAGATTCTAAAGTCTTAACACTTATCTGGAAAACAGACAACCCAATAAAATCTCAGGCAGTGCTGATCTTGGAGGGGTGGATGGGGGTAAGGGAGAGATTAGACATCCCATTCAGAGCAGACCCAACTAATAGAATTTTAATTCTTTGTTCAAAGATAAAATCTTTACTGATATAGTTAGAAGATACCAACATCATTCTCCTAAATGTTTAATTTCATCTATCTTCTGATGCATATGCATTAAGTTATGACAAGCTCTCTTTCTGCTACTCTCCCTACAGTTGAATGCTTTCCTCACACAGCAAATAGTAAATGAGAAAATACCTTAATAAAGATTTCAGTCACAATTTTTCATGACAACAAAGTGAGACACAGATCTCTCACATTAGGTGAATTAGATAAAATATAAAAGGCTAAAAGCAAGATATTGCTCAATGAAATTAATATAAGATGGTTCCTAGTACCCTGTTAAATTGAGTAAATCTTAGATCAAATACAGAATATACGAAAATAATTCAAGGAAAGAACAGTGTCCTCCAAAGTTGCCAATAGTGTGTTCAAATTACACCTTGTTTTTTTTCCAACTAGAAAATATTTATAATCATTTTTATATTGTTTTGTACAGATTTAAAATTCCTACACCCACTTAAAGCTGCCTAATATTTTCAAATTTCTGAATTAAAACTTTCTCTTATACTTTTTAATGTGGGTAAAACAGGTTATATTTTTTGCAGTATAAAATTCTTAAGACTATGTAATCTGAAAATTCCTGATATAAATGAATATTGTATTCATATTCCATTTTGTCTTTATTTGTATCTGAGCTCCAGTCTGAAACACAAGCCATTAAAAAAGGAGGTCAGCGTCAATGAGACATGAGAACAGTCCTTGATTATAGTTATTTCTGTGAAAGATAAAGATAATTTATCTTGTGCTGATTATAGGTTTACTTTCCTTTCAGGGCAAGCTTTAAAATCATTTCCAACTTTATCAGTAGTGTTAAATGAAATAAGGTTTGCGTTTATTCTTCCTGATGAGAATTGCCAAAAGATAGAATAATTTTTAAAAACATATATATGCTGCATTGGAAAGAGAATACAGGGGTGCCTGGGTAGCTCAGTTACTTGAGTGTCTGCCTTCTGCTCAGGTCATGATCCCAGAGTCCTGGGATCGACTCCCTATTTGGGCTTCCTGCTGAGTAGGGAGCCTGCTTTTCCCTCTCCCTGGGCCTGCTGCTTCCTCTGCTTGTGCACTCTCTCCCTCTCTGTCAAATAAATAAATAAATAAATAAATAAATAAATAAATAAATAAAATCTTAAAAAAAAAAAAGGGAAAGAGAATACAGTTTGGAGTTAGGCCTTCAGTCAAAATATGCTTTTGTCATTTACTGAGTTACCCTAGATATGTTATCTGCTCTGTGAGCCTCCATGTTCCCATCTGTTAAATGTGGCCTGGGAGAATCACTTCATTGGGTTCTGGGGATTAAAAATAAAACATTTGCAAATCTTACACACAGTGACTGAGTGGCAATATGCTTAATAACGAATTTTTATTAATATTTTAAAGTATAGTTATTATAATTTCTTCTTATTAAAACTATTTCCTATCAGTTTCTCAGAGAAGCATATGCTACTGATCATTTACTTATTGAAAATGATTTTTATGTGGATTGACTTTTCTTCAATAAAGACTTCTCATGTACATGTGTGGATAAGAGACAATGAACGCATCCAGGTTCGCCCATCATGGCACACACACACTTTCCATACTTCTGTATTTGTCTGCAAGGGCTGCAGTAATGAGGTCACTGACTGCGTGGCTTAAATAGGGTGTGAGATATTTATTTCTCACAGTTCTGGGGGCCAGAATTCAAGATCAAGGGATCAGCAGAGTTGGTTTCTTTGGAAGCCTCTCTCTTTGGCTTATAGTTGGCTGTCTTCTCCCCATGGCTTCACGTGGTCGGTCTTTGGTACATTTCTCAATCCTAATTCCCTTCTTTTGTAAGGACACAAGCCATATTGGATTACAGCCCATTCTAATGGCCCTCTTTTAACTTAATTATGTCTTTAAAGACCTTATCTTGAATGTTGTCATATTCTGACATATCGAAGGCTAGGACTTCAATGTAAGAATTTTGAGGGAACACAAATCATTTCACGATGACTTACAAGGACTGAATGCAGTATGAACACTAGGAGAGTCCTTCATGGTGGCCCAATAAAATATTGGGGGGAAGCCAAGGAGAGAATAAAGAAGAGTGAAGAGACACTCTAGTGTCTCTTTTCCCATGATCCAAACTCCTTGCCAGTGCTTTTGGCTGACCCAGGTGGGAATGATCTGACATGGATACAGGGATATGCCACCATAGGGGTTCTTTTGTCTGTAATAAAGGGCTTACTGAACACGAGCAAGGTAAGGCATGGATTTGAGGGCAAATGAGTTCCTGCCTAGCACAAGGGCTCAGTTTGTTAAGTGTCTGCCTTTGGCTCAGTTCATGATCCCAGGGTCCTGAGATAGTCCCGCATCTGGCTCCTTGCTCAGTAGGGAGTCTGCTTCTCCCTCTCCCGTTCCCCCTACTTGTACTCTCTCTCTGTCATATAAATAAATAAAATGGTTAAAAAAAGATTAGGATGTGGCAATGATGCTCAATATTACTGTTGCTGATTAATGTGGTTGGAAGTGGCATTAAGGCTGCAGGACAAGAAAGCCATGTAAGAAGAAAGATTTGGAACTGTCCCTAATATGACAAATGTGATAAAATGCCATAACTGACAGATGATGTGGTTATCTACATTAAAAATCAATGGAATTAACACAAAAATAATAAAAATCTAACAAAAGTACAAGTTTGTCTATTTAAGAGAAATGTATCAAATCATCAGTATCCTAGCACACTACTAAACCAATAGAAAGTATAATTAAAAATAAGATATTATTCACAAAACCAACCAAGAATAATAAAGTATTAGGACTTTAGCTATAAGTGATGAATAAGAGCTTTACAGGAAAAATTTAAAACACTATTAGAAGATGCAAACTTTGATTAGATTAAAATACTCTGTTCTTGAATGGGACAACTCAGTGGTGTTTGTGTAAATATACAGATGCAAATATAATAACGCACAAATTCAATACCATTTCAGGAAGGTTTCTGGCAGGATTTGTTGCAGAACTTGACAGACTTATTCCAAAATGTGCATGAGATATTACATATCTGTAAATGGCAAGAAAGCTATGAAAACAAAGAATGTGGGCACCTGGGTGGTTTGTTGGGTGTCTGCCTTAGGCACAGGTCATGATCCCAGGATCCTGGGATCGAGCCTCACGCCAGGCTCCCTGCTCAGCAGGAGGACTGCTTCTCTCTATCCCACTCCCCCTGCTTGTGTTCCCTCTCTCGCTGTGTCTCTCCCTATCAGAGAGATTATGCCCTTTCAAAGGAGAATTCTATATGGTTTAAAGATCTTAATAAGAAAAACAGAATTATAGGATAAGTAGTTCATTCCTACCAAAAGTTTGTGCATGATTTGTTGAACTATTCATGTCAGGAAGGATGTCTGAGTTGTTTCTAGTTTTTGGATATCATGAATCAGGCTGTTATGAACATTTGTGTACAGGTTTTTGTGTGAACATAATTTTTTATTTCTCTGGGATACATGCCCATAAGTGAAATGACTAGGTCTCATCGTAATTACATGTTTAGTTTTGGAAGAAACTGTCAAATTGTTTTCCAGAGTGGTGGTGCCGCTTTACATCCCCATCAAAACGATGCAAGGGGTCAGTGTCTCCACATCAGGGCCAACATTTGCTATTGCCACCATTCCTTACTCCAGCCCTACTGATGAGTGCATAGTAATACCTCGCTGTGTTTCTAATTTGCATTTTCTGACACGCTAATGGTTGCACATCTTTTTTTGTGTGCTTATTTGCCATAAAATGAACCTTTCAGGTCGGGAAAATAGTTCATTTGAAGAAAGTTGAAGCTGTAAACCTTGGAATGGGGACACGATACAGTAGATTCATTTGACAAGGGAGCTAGAAGGAATGAGAGAAAAGCCAGAAAGGAATAATTTGCTAAAGAAAGCCAGAAAAAGAGGATGGAGTAAAAGAGAAGTCAAAGACAAAGTCTGACTTTTATTTTTTCTTTAGCATTCTATAAGGAAGGCCTACTTTTAGCCTCTAATGACCCCCAAACACCAGCTGATGTTGGTCCCTGTTAGAAATGCACAGTTGCTCCCTGTTCACCAACTTTCTTTTAAGTTCTGCACCGTTGCTGTCTGTATCATAGAGGAGCAAAAACTCATTTCCTTGTCACATCCTGTCCCTTCATTGCCCGTTCGATGAAATGTTCATAGATCACAAGTCCTAAACAGAGAACTTGAGGAGCTCCTTCAGCATAAACATGTATTATCTGCAATTTTTCTCTTGTTGTTGGGGTGAGGGCAGCAATCAAGATTTTAAAAAGTCACAGTATTTTTTATAAAAATCAAAAGGTTTAGTTATCTCCTGCATGCTCTTGAAAAAATTAAAAGGTATAGGAACATTGGGCCGGCATTCTTTACTTATAAAGTTATTGGAGACTTGGAAGCCACCTTTGGTCAGTTTGCTACAATCCCTACTACTCTCTAATACTCTCCCAACACCTAGTTGAAATACAGAAAATCAAAACCAGTAGGGTAACCGTAGAATGCTCGACCTTTAAAAAAATCTGTCCTGCTTTATTCTCTTACTTTTCTTGCCTGACTCCTGCACTCTTGGTATTTGGTTTGTCCACCCTGCAGAACCTAAACCTTCAGACTACAGCCTGGTTTAGATTCTCACTGAATTTCCAAGTCAACCCTGCTCAGATCAGATTCTGAGTTGGAAATGGATATGTCAAGCCCAGTGAGAATTGCATGGGCATTGATGTTACTGGATGAAGTCCACCGTGCCTGGAACCCTGGAGTGCTGCTCTCCTAACAGCACCAGGGATGTCCTGGCCTTAGGAAGCTTGAGCTGCTGCCAAGAAAAATCCCTCTTTCTTGGATGTTGAAACCTGGCCTTCCTGAACCGAGCTGGAATTACCCCTCCCTGTCCCAGGAGACGCTCACATGTTAACCTTTGGGGCATCCCTAGATGTTGATGCCACTTTTTTTTCTTTCTTCCCTACATCATGCCATGGTGAGCCTACACATTTTACAGTAATGCCTAAGGCAGTGCCTCCATTCTTTTCTTTCTGTGACATCTTTTTATCCCCTTTTCCTACTCTCATTCTGTACTCACAGGTCAAGTGAGTAACTAAAATTATAAAAGTGTTAGATAATTTCAGCATTTAACCCACGATATTGACTTTCAGTCAAAGGTACAGTTTAATTTTAATGAGTGTTAATATCATTTGCTTTTATTTTGCTCTGCCCTGGCCTGAACCCACTCATCCTATCTGTCTTACCAGTCACCAGCATGGTGCCTGTTAGAAGCTACATATATGACTGAGGAAGTGACTGAGAGAGGAGTTGAAAGAAACTAGTGGTGTATTTCAGAGATCTGGCTATTGGCCTTTCCTATAATTTCACAATTAGAGTGATTCTCCACTTCAGTCTATGCATTAGAATCATCTGGAAGCTTCAAAAACAAAACAAAACAAAACAAAACAAAACAAAACAAACTCTGAAAATCTGATCATCACACATTCCTTGTTAGAGCCTTTTTAATGGCTTCTTATTGCCCCTGAATCCAGTTTGGCCTGGTATTTTAGAATTCTGTACTCTATGTTATTGGTTGTTATCTTCCTTTACCATCTTCTTCCTCATTGCCACCCCCTTCACCCTATTCAAAACCTGGCTCCTCCTAGCCTTCAAGTCTTCACATAAATTACCTCTTCGGGGACCATCTATCTAAATAGGCCACTAGAAGAATTTTATAATTCCTTTTGAGGTTGATTTCTGTATCAATAAGCTGATGCTGCATCACGAACACCTCAAACAAGCTCAGAGTAAGCAGCTTAAAACAATCAGTTTTTTCTCTCCCCATGGTTTGACTGGATGATGTTTCTGGATTGAACCAGCTAATCTCCAGGGAGTTCTGTGAGTAGCTGGAGTCTGGATGTTCTAGAATGGTTTCACTCACATGTCCAACTATTGGTAGGCTGATGGCTGAGACATGTTGATTCCTTTCCATGTGACCTTTCCTCCTTACCTAGGCCAGCTCAGGCTCATTTACTGGTGTTCCTAACACTTTAACTGCAACAAGAGAGTGAGTTTCAAGCCCCAGGCTGTGTTATGCATGCACAGCTCCGCTGGCCAGAAGAGATTTCACAGTAAATGAAATAAATGAATAAGAAATAAGTAAAATAGACATTTAAAAAAATTTTTTTAGATTTTATTTATTTATTTGACAGAGAGAGAGAGAGAGAGAGAGAGAGAGAGAGAGAGAGAGACAAGAGAGGGAACACAAGCAGGGAAGTGGGGGGGGGGGGAGAAGCAGGCTCCACACTGAGCAAGGAGCCAGAAATGGGACTTGATCCCAGGACCCTGGGATCATGACCTGAGCTGAAGGCAGACGCTTAACAACTGAGCCACCCAGGTGCCCCCAAATTGATCATTATTTTAAAGAAAAGTACAACTTTTCCAAACTGATCGCAGTAGGGAGAGAGTTTAGACAGATGAATTACAGTAGAACAAAGAAATAACTCCTCTAACCAAAATGGCCCATATGGCTTCTCAGGGTATATCTATGAAACTGTTAAAGAGAAAATAATCCCAATTTTACTGAAAATCCCAATTTTATAGAAGACAGAACATTTGCAAATTCTTTATATACAGTGAATATAACATTGTTTCTCAAACTTGATGAAGATTGCAAAAGGAAATTACAGACCAATATCACTTACTACTTCTGATGTAAAAATTGTAAATAAATTATCAGCAATATAATCCAACAGCATATTAAAATTAATAAACTATGACTAACTAGAAATGCAATATTAGATTGCAGACCAATATTAGACAATCTATTTTTATAATCCATCATATTAATAGAGTTTGGGAGAAAACTATGATTGCCTTTGTAGTCACAGAAAATGTATTTGAGAAGATTCAAAACCTATTTATGTGAAAAAGAATAAATGAAGTAGAAGCTAATATATACTTCCTTAACTTACACTATGCATGCTGTGTGTGTGTGTGTGTGTGTGTGTATGTGTGTACTTAACCCCCAAATCTTCATTTCAGTTAACTGAGAAACACCAGAGGCTTTCCAGTTAAGTGAGAGGGGAAAAGGCTTATATTTAACATTATGTTAGGAGAATTACTCAATGCAATGAGATGAAAATAGAGCAATTAAAGGCCTAAGGATTAGGAAGAAAAAGATAAAACTATCTGTACTTGTAGATAATATGATTATCATATTTTCAAAATCTGAAAGAGTAAAAGGAAATTTACTTTAAAGAGTAAGATTATTTAGTTAAAAAGTAACACGTTACAAAAAGCTTCATATATTCAAATACAAATCAGTCATAAAATACAATAGAATGAAATATTATGTTTTGTTGTCATAAACAAATAAGCAATTTCACAATTCTTGATGAGGAAAACCATAAAGACCCTGGAAGACACAGAGTTGAAGTTGAATAGATGGAAGGGAGTCCCATGTTTATGATTAACATGATTTCGTATCATGATGATGCCAGTTATTCCTAAAAACAACTTACATGTTTAATATACTATGTATAAATATGCCATCAGAAATTTGGAGGGGGTGGTTTTCATTTGTAAGAAAATAAGCAAGAATAGTGGGAAAATCCTGCAGAGGAAGAAGAGCAACAGATTGGGCTGCTCCCTATGAAATACTGAAAGAAAATATAAAGCTTCTGTAATTAAAGTTTGATTTTACATTTTGCAGACTGATCAATGGAACAAAATGGAAAATCTAGTAATAGATTCAATTGCATAATGGTATTTAGCAATAACACAAATGCAGTATTTTAAATAAATTGGTAATAGATGGACTTTTTAAATAAGTGGCACTGGGATTACTGAACAAACTATGCTATAAAAAAGATCTATGTGTTATATTGAACTCCAGACTTATTGTAAATATATTAGAGACTTACATATAAAAATATGACACCAAGCAAGTACTGGGCAAAAATATAGGTGAATTTCTCTATAACTTGGTAGTGAGGAAAACTTAATCATAAGTATGACTCAAAACTCAGAAACAACAAGGGAAAAGATTGATAAATTTGATTACATTAAAGGATCACTTTTGGGTGACAATCACTGCCTTGTCCAAACAAAACCAAACAGTGATAAAAACATGAACCAAGTAAAAAGGTAAATGAACACATTGCAAAAATATTTGCAACATATTCACAAAATAGTAGTTAAATTTTTAAAAAAGAGATTATTTGAGAGAGAAAAAATGAGTGAGCGAGAGAGCAGGATCAGGGGGAGGGGGAGAGGGAGAAGCAGACTTCCCACTGAACAGGGAGCCTGAGGTGGGGCTCAACCCCAGGACCCTGAGATCATGACCTGAGCCGAAGACAGACACTTAACAGACTGAGCCACCCAGGCATCCCTTACAAAATATTAGAATTCTTAACACAGAAAAACTTCTCAAAATAGAGAAAAGAAGGCCAATAACCATAATGAAAAAATTGTGCTACAGAGATGGACACTCCATGTAGAGAAAACAAGATTCGAACGGTTCTCAGCCATATGAGAAGCATTGTTTATAATGAGAAAAATGCAAATTAAAACAGCTATGGAATATAGTTCTTCACTTATCAGTTTGTAAAACTCCAAAAGATTGAAATAATCTGTTGGTAGATTGTGCATAAATAGGCAATCTCGATAAGATTGTAAAATTGTACAATTATCTATGGAAGAGAATTTGACAATGTCTGGCAAAATCATATGAGCATTTTTCTAATGAGGGTCTGATTGAATAAACTGTGGCATATTCCCCTCATGGAATGCTATGTATTTTTTTTAACTATATACTGCTTTAGATCAAGCTCTAAAATATATTTTCTATGAGAAAAAGCAAGATGTAGAAATTTGTGTATTTACAATCTAAGAAGGGAATATATATTCACACATATATCCACACATCTATCTTTATATTAAATTCATATATTTATTCCTATGTTAAAAATACAGGCATTTACATTTGTATTTTATATTTATAATTTATATTTATATTTATTTATTCCTGTATTATACTCTTATATTAATTACTATATATTTCTTATTTGTTTATTAATTCCTATATTAAAATATAGGAATAAATTCTAAAAGTTACCCAAAATAGGAGGGAGAAAATGAAGTGGAAGGGACATGAATAGAAGCTAAGTTTTTTTTAAAAGATTTTATTTATTTGACAGAGAGAAACACAGCCAGAGAGGGAACACAAGCAGGGGGAGTGAGAGAGGGAGAAGCAGGCTTCCCGCTGAGCAGGGAGCCCGATGTGGGACTCGATCCCGGGTCTCCAGGATCATGACCTGAGCCGAAGGCAGTCGCTTAACCAACTGAGCCACCCAGGCACCCCGAAGCTAATTTTTTTTTTTTTAATATGTCTTATTTTGTAGATGATTTGATTTTATAATTTTAAAACAATGTAGATGTCATAGAATTAGAAAAAACATTAAATTTTAAAATGTAGCCCTTAGAAGTTAGAAGTAAAATGAAACAAATGGACTTAACTGTTTAGATTGACGGCATAACCATTCCAAGAGTAATTGTTCCAAGCCCTTTACAACACAGTAATTAGCTGTATATCCTTAGTGGAATACACACTAAGGACAGAATATTGCTTCCTCCCCAAACCTTAAATGTTTGATGATGATGTTAGTTTATTCTCCTGAGACCACGTGTGTATAGTGTGTGATGGAACAGATGAGCTGATCTGCTTTTTGACATTAAGAATTGGAATTTTCAGAGTGCGAAGAGATATAAGATGGATCACTTTCTGTAGACAATCTTGTAGAGCTGATTTTGAATTTAAAATTTTAGTACATATTTATGACATTTTCTATCTTAAAATATATGTTGTTCTCACTTTTTCCATTAAAAAAAAGTTTAGAGAAAAGTGTCCAACTCTGCTATAATGAGAACCTGCAGGAGGCAATTTGTCCTAAAGAAAGTAAGGCTTCTTGGAGAACGGCAGAACCAGGTCCGGGGTAAGAGATGAATGATGACCCTTGACTATCTTTTTATAACAGAACAAGGAAACCATCCAAAATTACTAGGTCATGGCACAGAGTTTCAGGACGCAACTTGGAAAGATTGCCGCAGACCAAATATGGGACAATTTGAAAATCCAGAAACACAATAGTTTATGGGTTGAAGCACATCAAGTGGCCAAGTCTCATCTAACTGTTGATCTATCAATATATGATAGATAAGGAGTCAGAGGAACATGGTCAATGACACCACATGATAGAATCAGGAAAATCTAGATCATGAGAAATCTCTAGGACTCAGGGACAGAAAAAACTTGAGGAAGAATCTAAGCAAAAGAGACATGAGCCATATGGATCAATTGTGATCAGTGTATGTTTACACGTTGAATACCAACACAAACAAACAACTGATACAAATAAGAAGGGAACTCAAGGAAATTAGAATGCTGATTGGATTTTTGATATTAGGAAACAAGAGTTGTCAATCTTTACCTATGTCTAAATGAGGAATTCCTGTCATTTAGAGGCATATATGACAATAATCACACCTAATATGTAATATTATATTTATACCTGTATTATATATAGCATGATGTCTGGAATTTGCTTAAAATAATCTGAAGTGGATTGCAGTGAACTTGTACAAAGAAATAAGGCCGGGCATAAGTTGACCATGTTGAGGCTGGGTGGTGGGTGCACTGAGGCTCACAGTGCCTATTTCTATATATGTTCACAAATTTCCATGATAAAAAGGTGAAAATATTGATAAAAATGATTGAAAAGAAGGATGATATCCATTACAATGCTTTTTGCTTCTCAAGGCAGTGTGCCCTTTTCCTCCTATCCTCATTTCACTAAATCTGAACAAGTTCATGACCTTGATTAATTTTTTGATGAGAGATATTTTCTGCTCAATTGCCTTAATGGTATTTATTCCCCTAACATAGAATATCTTTGAAAGCCACTTTGCATAGAATACTGATATCATTCAGGAACACTTTTGTCAAACAGAGGTTTTTTAACTGGGTTTCTTTTACCTTCTTAATTTGAGCATGTCTTGGCAAGATCTTTAAATTATTTGAATTAAACAGACATCTTTTGAATTACAGTCCTGTAATATCTCTTTAAACTTCCCAAACTCAGAAACATAAACATTAGGTATACTAAAATTCCGTGCTTCTTATATGTATTAGTGAGGATAGGCTAGCTTTTATTGTAATAACATGCAGCTTGAACAATTCAGTTGCTTAAAAAAGGTTTATTTATGCACATGCTGCACTTTCCTTTGGGTCAGCTGAGGGCTTTGCTCATTGTAGCTTCTTAAGAGCTCAGGCTGATGGAGGTTCCATCTTGGCAGGTGTTTGCACAACCCAATGAGAAGGGAAAAGGAATTTTGGGGAACCATAATCGGACTCTTAAGGATCTGCGTGGAAGTGAGAGGAGTTACTTCTTACCTCTTATTGGCAAAGTCAATCATGAAGCCACACCTGAGTGCAGTGCAGAGAGGTGAGTAAACCCCTTGCAGAAGACACCTAATACTCATTGGTATTAATACCATCCATGCCACATACACATATTTTCTGAATGAAGACAATTGCAGGGCACCTGGATGGCCCAGTCAGTTAAGTGTCTGCCTTTGGCTCAGGTCATGATCTTACAGTGCTGGGATTGAGCCCTGTGTCAGGCTCTCTACTCAGTAAGGAGTCTCCCTTCCTTTCTCTCTCTCAAATAAATAAATAAAATCTTTTAAAAATGCAAACAATTCCATTTAATACCCCTAATTGCGTGGGAGCAACCAAGTGATTACAAAAACAAACTTAATTATTTTTTTATATAGCTTTTATAGCATAGTCATTCTTCAACTTTGAGTCAAATAGATGCTTTTCTTTCAAATATATTTTAGGGTCACTTCTAATTTGTGTAGTGCACTGAAAATCCAAGCATGACAGCTTGGATTGATAAACAAAACATAATTTGGTTTATTGACAGCGATCTTGCTTCCTTTATGAGTTCCCACATTGGTCAATGGGAAAGAGGAACATTTCAGTCCACAAATAGGAATAACCAGATACTAATTTGATATCAGCTCTGTTATTGTTCTGTGTATTTGATTTTTCAATCTTTCATCCCTTTCTCAACTCCCTCTTTTCAGGATGGCTTCTAAAGCATAACTGACCATAAAGCTGAAAAGAGACACTGGGCGGCCCTGGGTGTTGCTGGCCTCTGGCTTCTGCGGAGGGTGAGTCTGGGTGCTGGAGTCCTCCTGGGCCTGATGTTGAAGTCTGTGGCTGGTGAACTCTTGGCTGTTTCCCAATGATGCCCCCAGCTTTCCTCTCTTGGGCATCACATATTGGCCACAGGATGCAAGGTCACAGGACATTGTCCTACTGTGGTGACCTGCCCCCCAGTTGGCTGCAAAGCTCACCAGCCAGACTCCCAGTTGCCACAACTTTCTCTCTCTCCTGTAATGGAATCAAGGGCATTTTGGCAGAAGAAAGCCTGGACTTAGCTGAGCACCAGTTGCAAATGGTTGTCAGGAAGGCTCTTCCCAGAGACCCAAATGGAAAATGGAAGCAGAGGAGTCTGCCTGAGACACTGCTGAGGCCATGCCTAACCCTTACCTCACCCACTATAGGCCTCTCCCTGACTCTTTCATTTCCCCATCTTTGCTCTTCTCACATTTCTTGGGAAGAAAGGAGCAGACTTTTCTTGCATGTTCTCTAACTCATATTTTCCTCTTACCTTAGAGGGTCAAGTTAATGACCTTTATACTTCTGCATAGAAGGAAAAACTCTTACAAGTAAAGGAAAACATGGGCACTTAGGTGGTTCATTTGTTAAGCATCTGCCTTCGGCACAGGTCATGATCCCAGAGTCCCAGGATCAAGCCCCACATGGGGCTCCCTGCTTGGTAGGAAGCCTGCTTCTCCCTCTCTCACTCCCCCTGCTTGTGTTCCTTCTCTAGCTGTGTTTCTCTCTGTCAAATAAATAAAATAAAATCTTAAGAAAAAAAAACAAGCAAAGGAAAACACACAGAGCATGGGTCTCAAGGCTTTGTGGCATATAGGATAAGGGAGGAGAAAAAAGTCGTTAAAAAAGCATTTCCCCTCAACAGCACCAGGTCCTCATGTCTCTTGCCCTGTTGTAAAATCTTCTGAATGTGAGATGTGGTTCATTCTTTCTCCTTAACAGTTGTCATAAATTCTAATCTCACTTTGCCATATGGATGCTTTGTGCTGGCCAATGCACAAGGTCATGGAAGGTAGAAAGGGAAATTCATAAATGATTTTCAAAATATTATTCCATTTATACTTATTTTCCTTGTTTTACACACATGCTTCCAAAGCACAAATTAGTATGAGAAAGTAAGTATACATGTGTATTTATAGGTAGTACATATTTTAAAGAGCTAATATATTTTTATTATTCATTTTAACTCTGACACACACTTGATTCTACTTTCTGTATGTAATAATATATACGTATATGTATTTCTGTGTGTATACACATTACATATATATATATATATGAATATATATTTAAGTTATAACACAAGTAACTCAACCAAGGAACAGTGATCAGCACTGAAGACAAAATTAACCTGCACAAATGTGCACTCTTTATCCACTAGTCAAAAGTAAAAGGTACTCATTTCCCTAAACATGGGTCTAAGCATAAGAATTAATGCCCAAAGATGACTTGATTATGTTGGTGCCCAATCATGGGATAAATATGGGTTTGTCCCAAAGAGAGAATTTGAAAGTGACTCAAGTAAAATGCTAGATGACAAGCAGGACACGGATTGGAAAAACATGAGATGTGAATTGATGCCATTGATGCTTAGCGCCATAGCCAAGGCAGGTATTGGGGAAAAACCAGAAGAGAAGCCAATAGTTCAACTCCAGAACCAGAGAGGAAAAAGTAATTCATATTAAAACAAAGAGTTTTGGCTCTCACACCCCTTCCAGAAACATCTGTGCATGATCTCTCATTGTAATACAATTTTGCTAAAACCCTCTGAAAGCTACATGGCAAAGGAATCCAAAGCCAGAAGGGGAAGCTTATGGATTGAAAAGGTTGACTTCCTCATTATCTGGGACATTCCCTCAAATCTTGGTTAGGTTTGCCTTGACAAGAGTTTAGTTTTACTATTTTTCATTTGCTCCTCTTTCTAGAGCACCTTCTATTTTATTACTCCAAATACAGTGATCACTTTGTTCATTCCCACTTAGCGTGGATTCTGTTGAGTTAAATTTTTTGTGCACTTGAGTTGTATAAATTGTAGGAATGTTCATTGCATGCTTGAAACACACCCTCACATACACACACATACATGCAACTTGCTTCATAAGGTAGATCTCTTTTTTTTTTTTAAAGTGGAATTGCTTCTTTGTAGGATTTATAAGTAACTTGACAGCAAATGAGAGGCAGACTTTAACATAATCCTACACCTACAAATAGGTTACATTCCAAACAACTGTCAATCCATATATTTTTTTTTACTTTTTGAAGAAAGCATGGTTATAGAAAATTATAGTGAGTTTTGTTTACAGATTGCTAGATCTTTAAAGTTAAGCAAGCAGAGTTTTGTTTACAGATTGCTAGATCTTTAAAGTTAATTGAGTCCTCTCTCTTCACTTATTAAAAAAAAAAAAGAATAAGGAAACCTGTACAATATAAAGAGATGACCAAGCCATATAATGAGGTAGCGGTCCAAGTGGGGCTGGAGTCCGGGCTTTGGATGCCTCGTAAGTGAGGCTTTCAATGTGGCTGGTGTTTGGCAGCGTATTCTTACCTCAGGCAATAGTTAAACTATCTTAAAATACCAACAAAAATAGGTTTATATATGGGGTGTCTGGGTGGCTCAGTTGGTTGAGTGTCTGCCTTTGACTCCAGTCATGATCCTGGGGTCATGGGATCGAGTCCCATGTTGGGTTCCCTGCTAAGCCAGGAATCTGCTTCTCCCTCTCCCTCTGCAGCTCCCCCCTGCTCATGTTCTCTCTCTCTCTCTCAAAAAAAATAATAAATAAAATCTTAAAAAAATGGGTTTTCATCATGGGCCAGAATTTGTCAGGATAGACTAAGTTACATGAAGACCCCAGATTAACCCTGAGATTCTTGTGGCTGACACAACAAAAGTTTGGTTCTTGCTCTTGACACATGGCCAGTGAGGGGTGGCAGACACTCTGCTCTCTGCAGCCTCTTGAAAACCCAAGTGAGTAGATGGTTCTTGGTCTTATAGTTTCATCACTGGGCATGGGTGGCCTTTTTGATGAATGTGGCACTAACATTTTCTAGTGCAAAATAGTAGAAGATACTTGAGCTAACACAAAATAATAAACACATCAAAAAAAATCTTCTTGAGTGTTAGCGCTTGACTAAAAGGAGTGTGTGAAGAGAAGGTGCTCACACATTCTGACCGGGAAAGAGCCCCTGAAGGAGGAGTCTGAGTACTTTCGAGGAAGGACTTGAAAAGCTGGGCCCTGTTTCTTTTCCTGGATGCAGAGTTACAGTAGCCTGACCCGTGGCTTATCAGACTTCATTAAGATCATGTTTTGACTCATAAGGAGAAGACAGACACTGAATGCACATGGTCACATGTGATATATCTTAATTTTATATGCCCATTTGGCCAATAAGGTAGCTGTTACCATTCCACCTAAATGGACAATGTGAGGGAGTGTACTTTAAAGGAATTTGAGCTGAACACATGGGTGGAACAGTTGTTAGGCTGTGAGAACAGAGCTCTGGGCAAGACAAAGTGTGTTCCTTCATGTGTGTCCATGGACTCAAGGCTAGAAAGGGGCAGGATGAGGACTGGAATGAAAATGTCCTAATTTCTAGTCAACAGCCCCGAATTCCACTATATGTTGTTTCAGCTACAGGGCAAGTGTCATGTGTGATGAATGAGCCCAACAATGGAATCTTTCATCCTTGAGTATAAGTAAAAAATAGTATGTGTTCATCTTACTTACAGGGCTTTTAGTCTGGCTGAGCTGAGACAAAGATCCTAACTATACAAACATCCCCCTCCTTCTCTCATCCCTCATCTCCTTCTTCTCCAAACTAGTATATATCCTTGAATTTATTGAGACACCCATGGGAACTTCTGTAATTGGTGAAGGACAGAGGGGTTTCCGTCGAGAGGGTAGAATATGGAGGAGATACTATAGCGGCTACTCCCCTTCCAATTCGGCAGATCTTGTTTGGAAACTAATTTTCATGAGAAACATGATGTTATCCTGGGCAAGAAGTGAAGGGAAGGGGGTTCACAGTATTCGAGAGAAACCTTGTGAGACTTACCAGCCGTGCCATCAGATTGGAAGAGATGATTTCCCGTAGCTTCGCACATGACCTTGTGTACTCTTGCCTGGTAATCCCTGTGTGTTTAGGGGATAGTCAGAGACTGCCTTGGGGGCATGGGCAGTGGCATATGCCTGATATGCAGTGACAGTGACAAGGCTTTTTCAAGTGGCTTTATGCAGACCAGGATGAGTAGGGTGGCAGAAAGAGAGGACAGTAGGGAAGAGATGCTGTCTGACTAGGTTACAGATGCATAGTAGGAAGGCATCCAGGCTTATGAAGAAATAAATGGAGACTATCCCAGTTGGTAAAAAATGGTCACAATGTCTTATTATTGTGCTTGTGGGAGCCACAAAGCCAATGACCATTAGGATTACATGCCCTTAATAACATGTAGATTATCTTCTGAAAAATAGATTAGCCAAATAAACCCATTTTAATGCTTAAATTATTACCCAGCTATGGACATGATTGCTCTCCTGAAGATGAAAACATTTCCTCTGCTATAGAATGAAATGCTTGGGATAGCGTTAGACAATGCTTTGCTTTCAAAAAAGTATAGGAAACAATTTCAGGGCAATTTCTGAAGTAATACAGGAGAAGGTTGTACTTGTATGCTGGGAAAAGCTGGTGCAAATCAACCTCTGCTTATTTGGGGAAGTCAGAAGTGTACTAAAAGTACATTCCCCACGTTTTGGTCCCAGCTTCATTCTTCAGTAGTTGATAGTTTTAACAGGATGACAGGCTTCATTTTGTTCTTTGTCTGGACCATTAAATGTGGCCATGGCATTGCACATTGTTTTGTAGCATGGAAATGAAATGTTCGGTCAGATTGATGTGTCCTCTCTCCCTGGTTACGGATGAGTGGCTGGCACATTCTCTCACTGCCATGGGCATTCAGACCCTGCCTGGAAAAACAGACAGCAAGAGGGCTGCATTTCCCTTTACACAAACTGTGACTTTCTTAATTTACATGTAGAAGTCAAATATGTAATTGTAAACAGCTACAACAGAAACCTTAAAAATGATTGCCCAAGGCTATTATCCCATAATTCACTAAGAATCATCTATTTTCTTGTTCTGGAAGCATGACTTAAAACAGTTTTGCTACCAGAAATGACAGAAATTTTCCACATGGAGTTGCCACTTTTTTTTCCCCTGAGTGACTTCGCAATACTTTAACTCCCTGCCTAGCTTTCCCCTGACTCTCGTGGGGAGAGTATCTTTATATCTTTAAAAGGGCCATCTGCGTTCCCTGATAGAGGTCCTTTAAACTTGCATACCAGTCAAGAGATTGCAGAGTTCGGTCAGCCAACTGATGTGATCATGACCTACAAGAAGTGACATTGTAGAAGGATGATGGGGAGTTACACTGTTTGGTGGGCAACGCAATTCAATTTTTGGAAAATATCTACATCTTCTTATTTTTATTTCTTTGCTTTTCAGATATTAAAACTAATACATGTTTCTTGGTGAAGTTTTGAAAAATTGAAAAAAATTTAAGAAGAAATTAAATTGGCAGCAATTCTATCCATCTCACCAGCACTGGGGTTTGTTTCGTTTTACTGATTCTTCTCTGGAGCTATATATAAGTGTTTTTCTCTTTTTTAAATCCCTTCTTTCCTTCCTTCACCTACTTTTCCTCCCTCTCTCCCTCCCTCCCTCCCTTCCTTCCTTCCCTCCCTCCCTACTTCCTTCTCTTTCCTTATTTTCTTCCTTTCTTCCCTCCTTCCTTCCCTCCTTTCTTTCCCTTCATTTCCTTTCATTCCTTTCCTCCCTTCCTCCTTCCCTCCTTCCTTTCTTCCTTCCTTTTTCTTCTTTTCCTTTCCTTCCTTTCTTCCCTCCTTCCTTTTCATTCATTTCTTTTTATTCCTTTCCTCCCTCCTTTTTCTTTTTTCTTTCTTTCTTTCTTTCTTTCTTTCTTTCTTTCTTTCTTTCTTTCTTTCTTTCTTTCTTTCTTTCTTTCTCTTTCTTTCCTCCCCTTCCTTCCTTCCTTCCTTCCTCCTTCCCTCCCTCCCTCCCTCCCTCTCTCCCTTCCTTCCTTCCTTCCTTTTCTTTCTTTCTCTTTCAGTTTTGAATCATGCTCCTCCCTCTCCCCCCACAAAACATTAATGATATTTAAAGAAGAGAAAAACATGACTTTGATTCAGAAGACCTGAGTGTTCATTCTCCTTTTCTTGCTGTTGCTGTACATAGCAATGCCATGAACCAAGAGCTCTATGCTTCTGAGAACTGTAACCCCCCACCCCCACCCCGCCCCAGGGCAGACTAGGGTTCCTGGCAACAGAAGAACTGTCATACCCAAGTGCAGGATTACAGAGCATAGGATTCCAGAGGAAATGTGCTGTTTTTCACTTAATTTTGTTAATACTCCTCCAAGGGAAGGAATACGGTTATGTCATTTTACATCTGGGGAGACTCAGAGGCAGAATCTTAACCACTTGTCTCCCCAGGGGCAGAGCAAGGATTGAAGTCCATGTTTGCAGGATCCCACTCTCTTTCCTTGCCATGAGCACTCTTGGCTCTCTCTGCTGCTATGGTGACTGCCCCTTATGGAGTGTGTACTGTGCCCACCTACTGATGAGACCTTTTGCACACAGTGTCTGACTTCACCTTCAGAATCCTCTATGCAGTAAATATTGTCTCTGTGCTGTAGATGAGAAAAGTGAGACTAAAAGAGATTAAACCATGAACTCAGGGTCCCTTGAGTAGTATCTGTCCTGAGTTGGTTGGTCTTTTTCTCGTTTGTGTTTGCCTTAACCAGTCACTAAACCGGCACATACTTTTATTATCAAAAAAAAAAAAAAAAAAAAAAAAAGGAAGAGAACACTGCCTGCTGGTAATGGGACTGGGCTACCTGATTAGTTCCAGGAGAATGCTGGAGTGTAATGTGGTTCTACTGATTGTTTATTGAATGAAGAAGTGGAGAGTATATGTGAGCTTGCTTTGCATACCATGAAGAAGGAGGTCCATGTGCGCCTTAATATATATAATATAATGTAAAGTATAACATAATGAACTATATGTTTTTAAGACAGAAGGGGAAAGGAAATGAAATGTAAGACTGTGTTAACCCAACTTCACCCTTTCCACATAAGCCTTATGGAGAAAAAGAGGAAGGAGTGCTTGCTGGAGTATTTTCTGATGTAGTAGAAGTTAATATTGTTATTGAGGAGTTGCAACAAAATAAAAAAATTAAAAAAAGAATATAATAAACATGATCATGTCAACAGAAAAAACAAAATCCATTAAAGGGAAATGGTCTGACTTTGAAAATCAATATGAAATGATAAAATGTTCACGTGATGTGAGGAAATGAGGCGAGTGATGTAGGCGCTGTGACATGACATTAGGCTACTGACCTTTTGACCATACATCAGGAGGGTAGTCTGCTTCTAGACCCTGGCTGACCCTGGGTAACTGAAACTGTGGAATGCAAAACCACGAATAAGGGGGTATGACTAGAATGTTCTCTTTCTTCACTGGTGTTGGTTACAAGGGTGGGTTTACTTTGTGAATATTCACCAGGCTATTCACTCAGAAGGTGTATACTCCTCTGTAGGCATGTCACCCTGTAGTATAAAATTGAGAAATGGATTTGGTTTCAGACAATCACATATTGGAAAGTATCCAATCTTTTACTTAAATAACACAGAAATTTTGCCTAACTCCCCTTAGAGGAGTGCTGAGAAAAGCCAAATGCAGAAGCATATTTTGTTGTAGAAGGAAAGGGAGCTTAAGACTCTTTGCAGTAAAGCTTTCTGTGGAACAGAGAAGGTAGTGACCATTTTGGAGAGGGGCTTAGAGCAGCTCTGGATTTAGGGAAATACACTGAGTTTTCATGCCCCAAAACACAGTGAAAGGATTAGGAAAGTTAACTCTGGCAGCCTGAGCTTGACATTTAACAACTGTCATTCAGTCTCCACCAGGAAAGGTCTGGCCAGATTCGTGCCATTTTCCACGCAGTCAGCAGCTGTCCTAGTGTCCTTCTTTTCATATCTGGTAGTCTGAGAGACATTGTTCATGCCAGGTTCTGCTGATCTTTTCAGACAAGGTACCTCACAAGTGAGCATACTTTGTGCAGTTTTACTCCTTGTTCAAGTGAGAAGCCCTTACTCATGAAGGAAATTCAGTGTGAGCCGTTAGGGGAAGGCACCAGCATGACAGAGGACATCAATGTCTCAGCTGCTTCCTGTCCTCTTTCTTTTGTCCCCTTGTTATATTTAAACTAATTCAAGACATCATTCTCCTTACATAAAGATTTTTATCATGCCAAAGCTATGGAGTGGGAGATTTTTGAAGCTCTGAGGTCCCACTATCCTCTTCTTTTCTGGGACAGGACAGCTCTGCACAGGCCATGTCACTGTCAGCCTTCCAGGTGATGCAATGTAGGACCAGGTGGTGCATACGGAAGCTAGCAGCACACTTAGTGTGTGGACCGATTTTAACACCTCTCTTCTGTATATGATAAAATTATTTTCTGGGTGGCTCAGTGGATTCAAGCCTCTGCCTTTGGCTCAGGTCAGGATCTCAGGGTCCTAGGATGAGGCCCAGGTGGGGCTGTCTGCTCAGCAGGGAGCCTGCTTCCTCCTCTCTCTCTGCCTGCCTGTCTGCCTACCTGTGATCTCTCTCTCTGTCAAATAAATAAATAAAATCTTAAAAAAAATAATTGCTTTCAGTAACTATCTTAAAATGACACAAATAATAATAAGGGCCCAAAAAGAAACATAGACAATAAACATTTTATTTTATTGCATTCTCATAATCATTTCGATAAAAGCAACAATATTAAATAAAATTTAATAAAACCAAAAGGTCTGCAAAAGGTCCTAGTTTAGGGAGCCATCACAAGAATCACACTTTATTTTCTTGATTCATTTTTTTAACAAGTAAACATTTAATCAAATTTCAGATTTAAATATATTATTCAAATTCAGTAAAATTTTTCATGCATAAACTTAAATTTGTACTCAGCAGATAAAAATGGTATATCTTTCATTTTCAATTTTAAACATAAATAAAAACTCCACTGGTCACTTAGGATGACAGAATTAAACTAACTCAAGATCTGTTTCTTTGCTTTCATAATCACTGTGTTATCAGTGTTTAGATTATGTTATTTAAATGCAGGAATATATTAACTCTATGGGTTAGAGAAGTTAACTGCACCTGACGTCATCTGGAGCCTTCCTGTTGAGAATGTATTCTTCAGGGGCACCTGGTTGGCTCAGTTGGTTAAGTGTCTGCCTTTGGCTCAGGTTATCCTGGGATTGAGCCCTGCATCCTACCAGGTTCCATGCTCAGAGGGGAGTCTGCTTCATCCTATACTTCTCCCTCTGCCCCTCCCCCACTCTCACTCTCAAATAAATAAATAAAATCTTTTAAAAAAAAGAGTGTATTCTTCAAGTGAATGTGTATAGTTGAGTTTGCCATGTTGGGGGCTGATTGAATAGCTAGGAGTTTTCTGGGTTAACTGGTAGAATGCAAATGTCTATTAAAGGATAAGTAATAAAAGCATGCCAACTTGAAACATACTATAGAGAGGAAGATGGGGTCACTCACATCAAGTGGTTATTCATGTTGAGCAAAGACATGAGCAGCCAAGGATGTTGCAGCTAAGACCAGATACTGCCAAAACCAGAACCAGCACAGGCTGAGAACACCCAGAACTGATAATAACCAGCAGAACCAGAGGGACTCTGCAAAGATCCATGACTGGGTAAACTACTTTAAAATTTTTTTTCAGGGCTGATATCCAAGATCTATAAAGAACTACTCAAACTCAACATCCAAAAAGAAGATGAACACATCAAAAAATGGGCAAGAGACATGAAGAGGCACTTCTCCATAGAAGATATACAAATGGCTAACACACATGAAAAAATGTTCAGCGTCACTAGCTATCAGGGAAATTCAAATCAAAACCACACTGAGATACCACCTTACACCAGTCAGAATGGCCAAAATTAACAAGACAGGAAACAACAAGTGTTGGAGAGGCTTCGGAGAAAGGGGAACCCTCTTACACTGTTGGTGGAAATGCAAGTTGGTGTAGCCGCTTTGGAAAACAGTGTGGAGATTCCTTAAAAAATTAAAAATAGAGCTACCTTATGACCCTGCAATTGCACTACTGGGCATTTATGCCAAAGATACAGATGTAGTCAAAAGAAGGGCCATATGTACCCCAATGTGCATAGTAGCAATGGCCACAATCGCCAAACTGTGGAAAGAGCCAAGGTGCCCTTCAACAAATGAATGGATAAAGAAGATGTGGTACATATATACAATGGAATACTACACCTCCTTCAGAAAGGATGAATATCCAACTTTTGTAGCAACATGGACTGTACTGGAAGAGATTATGTTGAGTGAAATAAGCCAAGTAGAAAAAGTCAAGTATCACATGATTTCACTTACTTGCAGTTCATAAGGGGTAATATAGAAAACAGTAGGAGAAGGAAAGTAAATGGGAAGTAGGGTAATTCAGGGAGAGAAACAAAACATGAGAGACTTTGGACTCAGAAACAAACTGAGGAACTTGGAGGGAGGGGTTGGGGGGATGGGAGAGCCTGGTGGTGGGTACTGGGGGCATCTATTGCCTGGAGCACTGGGTGTCAGGCATGGGCAATGAATCTTGGAACACTGAAAAAATAAAATAAATTTAAAGTAAAAAAAAATTTTTTTTTTCAGCAAACTGTCAGGTGCCACGGAGGGCTCTGCCCCGCTGATCTCTGAGCATAACAGAGATTCTCCACTGCTTGAATGTAAGCAGCACGTGCCCAGAACTGACCCCGACTGGACCGAGACCTCATGTCAACAGCGTGCTCACCAACTGACCTCACATTTGGTTCATTAACTTTCTTCTCCTTGTTTGCTTCATAACTTCATATTGTGCTTTGCTTTGCGTGACACATATGAAGCCCAGTGAACATGGAGTGAATGTCACTGAGTTTGAAATCCTACACCTGCTTTTACAATTGAAATCCTAAGCCTGTTTTTACAATTGTGATTACCTTGGTTTATGACTTAATAAAGGTTATATTGGGTAAATACACAACTCACGTGTGCACCTTCATAGTGTGCTTGTGACACCTACATATTTTTTTAAAGATTCTATTTTTATTTATTTATTTGACAGAGAGAGAGAGAGAAAGAGAGGGAGCAAAAACAAGAGGCATAAAGAGGGGAAAACAGGTTCTCCACTGAGCTGGGAGCCTGATGCAGGGCTCGATCCCACGACCCTGAGATCATGATCCAAGCCAAAGTCATACACTTACCTGACTGAGCCACCCAGGTGCACCCATACATATATTTTTAATTAAAGTTCAACAGCTCAACATCAAAACCTAAAATCCCAATTAAAAAAATGGGCAAAGGTGTACACATTTCTCCACAGAAGATACACAAGTGGCTAGCAAATACATGAAATGAAAAGATGCTCAATATCACTAATCACTATAGAAATGCAAACCAAAACCACCAGGAGATATCACCCCATACCCATTAGTATGCCCACCATCAAAAAAACCCCCCAAAACAAAAGACCGCAACAACAAAAAACCCAGAAAATAATAAGTGTTGGTGAGGATGTGGAGAAATTAGAACTCTTCTGCATTGCTGGTTGGAATAAAAAAGTGTGTGACTGCTATGGAAAATAATATGGTACTTCCTCAAAAAATTAAAAATGATATTACCATATTATCTAGCAATTCTACTCCTGGGTATAGTCCCCAAAGAATTAAAAAGCTGGGTCTTGAAGAGACAATTGCATACCAATGTTTACAGCAGCATTATTCACAATAGTAGAAAATGGAGGCAACCAGAGTGTTTCATCCACAGATAAATCAATAAGCAAAATGCAGGATACACATACAATGGAATAGTATTTAGCTTTGAAAAGAGGGGGGGATTCTGACACATGTTGTCATGTGGATGAACATGGAGGACAGTCTGCTCATTGAAATAAGCCAGTCATTAAAATACAAATATTGTATGATTCCATTTATATGTGGTACCCTGAGCCATCAAACACATAGAAAAGAAAATAGAATGGGGTTGCCATGGTCTGGAGGGAAGGGGTGATTGGGGAGTTAGTGCTTAATGGCTGCAGAGTTTCAGTTTTGAAAGAAGAAGAGACTTCTAGAGATGGATGCTAGTGATGGCTAATAGCCCTCTATATAGACACATAAAAAAAAAAAGTTAAGATGGTAAATTTTACATTATATGTATTTTATCACAATAAAAACTCAATTGAAAAGTGTAACAATGACTTAGAATCTAGACCAAGAATGTATATTTTGTAGAGAAGTCTTTTGTCACTGGCATCATTCAGAATGGTTTCTGTGTTGTGACAATAGAGAGACAACTGACTCTCAATAGTTCTTTGTACTTTATGATGGCTTTTTTGGATAGACATCCTGAAGTCCCCATTCCCAAGTCTCCTGCACTTTTCTAACTATTACCTCCAGGTTGTTTCTGTCTCTGCTGTCTCTGTCATCCTCCCCCAATAAGGAGTGGGGGCAGCATCTATTGTGATCACTGCAGAGACTCTGGTCCTTGAGAGTGTTCAGAGTAGAGTGGATAAGAACAAAGTGACCTTTCTCTGGCCGCTAGCTCCTCTCTTATAGCACAATTTCCCTGTATTTTCATGCTAAGAAAGATGTGGATGCTTTGCTGTGGTTTAATAAGGTGTTCATCTTCTAGGAAGGAGCTGTGAGAGGATGTGGACAGAAAGTAGGGAAAATGGAGAAAAAGAAAGTCTTGCCATGACTGGATATGAGGCTTTCTTTCGCTCATGGAGAGGGAAGGTGGGACGTCATTTCAAGTCCTTTCATTATTAAAATGTAAGTCAGTATGAAAATCCTCAGAAGGTTCACTGTATGAGGTGACATGTTGGGTGGTGGGGAAAGTATTTTGCCTTTCACCCACAGAAAGCTGTTCATGCTCTGACAGATCTCTTTATTGTCTTCAGACATGAAGGGTGGCAGAACATGCCACTCCAACATATGTCATTTTGACGTAAGGGTTATTTTGACCTGAAAGCCATTGACAAGAAGTGGATAAAAGAAAAGCTCTCCAGCCGTGTCCTATTTGTCTAAAAGTGGAGCATACAGGCACAAAGGTGTCTCCCCTTCCTTCTATACCATGAGGAATGGAAGTTGATCACTAGGGACAACTCTGGACCCTTATCTTCCCCCAAATGGTACCAGAGGAATCTACATAACATTCCTTTCTTCAATTGGCCCTTATCTGTCTTTTCACATGTATTTGCCTTCCCATAATTTGCCAGCCCAGAGTCTTTTGCTTTTGTTTTGTAACTTGCCTTTTTTTCTTCATGACAATGTTGTTATTTTGTTAATTTGTTATATAAGTCAATGTTTTAACTACCTCTTGGAGTCATTCATCACTGAGTGTTTCCATGTATATGTACGATGCACATTGATAAACTCCCTTTTGTTGCTGTCTTGTTAATCTGCCTTTTGTGACTCTAATTTGTACAGCTCCAGATGGAGAACTGAAGATGGATAGAGGAAAAAGATTTTTTTTTCTCCACTATAGACAAGGCCAATGAATGAAGACAATTTGGGCTTTGCTGGGAAAGTACAGGAGAAGGAGGAAAATGTTTCCTACAAATATGCGACCCAAACATCTTGTGCCAACAAACTAGCCAACCTGCCTCCATGGCACACTCTGAACATATGAAATTGGAAGATCCAGCACACTCTTCCCCTAGACAGTCTTCATATTGCACTATTTCTGTGGGCCCTCTGGCATATCTGATTTCATCCTGATTCTGCCACGCTTTGTTAGAGACCCAAGTATATTCTCCCTCATGTCTATCCTTCCTTAAGTTCCACCAGGGCCTTGTTTTTTTTGAGAAAATCATTCTGATGTGCTGTCAACACCTTGCCATGGGCTTCTACAGGTGAGCATTCTATGCTGTTTGACCAAGGCTAGAATCTTGGTAGATTCAAGAGTACAAAATGGACACCTCCGTCCTCTCCACTCTTCAGGATTAAATCTGCATTGGTGAGGAAGTCTACACATTTACTACAAAGAGTATTAAATGTAGCCTTATGTCAATTGCCAGCTCTTCTTCCCCAGTGATCTCTAGACTTGCTCAGCAAGTCTTACAATTTTCATTGGGTCTTCTCTTCTTTCTCTTTCTACACTCTCCTTTTCATCTTCCAGTTTCTGGGTTCCTCTTCTATGCCTCATATTCTTATCATGTACTTATCTAGTAGAATGGCCTGTTCTAGCTTCAGGGCCCTACTGATTCCCAAGAACT
>PITA01009781.1:0-50110 GCA_004023965.1 Spilogale gracilis
GTACTCCCGCCCACGGGCCACGGTGCCCGGCGACGCCCTCTGCTGTGCCCGTACTCCCGCCCACGGGCCACGGTGCCCGGCGACGCCCTCTGCTGTGCCCGTACTCCCGCCCACGGGCCACGGTGCCCGGCGACGCCCTCTGCTGTGCCCGTACTCCCGCCCACGGGCCACGGTGCCCGGCGACGCCCTCTGCTGTGCCTGTACTCCCGCCCACGGGCCACGGTGCCGGGTGATGACCAACTGGGACAGCCACACTGATGGGGGCCCTACCTGGGGGGGCTTGAAGGTCACGGTCCCCACGGGCTCCAAGTAGCCTGCACATGCCCAAACTTAACACCCCAACTCCTAGCTCCCTGCCTGCCCCTTCCTGGCTGGTCGGTACCCCCTGTGGGTGGGCCCTCTTACCCAGTACAGATCAGAGACCCTAACTGGAGATCTGACTCGTAATTAGCCTTTGATTAATTAAAAACGGGAAAACTAATTACTTAACATCAGCTTCACTTGCATGGTATTTGAAAACATATGGTCCTGAGAGGAGAGGAGAGGCTATTCACCAGGGTCCTTGGAGGGAAAAGCAGCCACATCGGCCTCCAAACTCCCCCGCGCGGGAGCGACCGCCCCCACCCCCGCTGACAGCCCACGACACCGGAGCAGAGGCTGTGGGGTCTGTCCCGCTCGGCACTCTGTCCCCTGCCTCTGGCCCGGCTGGGGACTCCTTCCTAGGTGCTTGTGGAAGGAAGGAAGAGGGGCTCTGAACGTCTAGAAAGAGAGCTGAGTCCCGCTGCATGGTCGCCGGCCTCTGGGTGTCAAGCCAGAGACGGCAGGACCTGCCTCCCGACCGCTGCCTCCCACGGATGAAGGCTGCAGCAGGGCTCCACCCCGAGCGCGGCCCTTCTTGGCGGTGCCGTCGAGCACACACAGTGCCTCCAGTCTAAAGACACCCAAGGGTGCCCGTCTTCCCTGCTCGGACCCGCACTGCACAGAGCCTGAGACCAGGGTAAAGGTGCCCACACTCTCCGTGCCACCCACGGCAGGCAGCCAGGGGCCACCTCACTCCCAGGGTGGGCACCGTGTCTGCACGGCTGTGCTGAGCCCCGAACATCCACGCGGCCCAGGCCAGGGGGGCCCCTTCTCAGGGCAGTGGGGGCGGTCCCAGTGCTGGCTGGACCTCCCGTACCGGCCTTCCTGTCTGCGGACTCAGCCGAGCCCACGCATGTTCACACTGTCCTTGCACCTCTCCGCGGAGCCTCCCCTCGCCACGGTGTCCAGCCGTCCCTAAAGAAGCAGCCTTCCGACCCGGCACCCGCGACCCCACGGCATCCCCGAGGCCACCCGGGGGTAGGGGCCCCACCGCATTCCCACGAGCTCCTCCCGCTGCACCTGGCTCCGTGCGGAAGCCGGGAGGAAGCCCGGGGCCTGAGCGGGAACAAGCAATCAGCCGCTGGTCAGGAGAAATCTCCGCAGAGCCCATCGGCCCAGATGTTCGTTCTTCGTGGAAATCAAGCCACAGGCACTGGACGTGAGGGTTGTTTTAACAACGTCTGCGCGTAGCAGTCACCCCGGGTGCTCCTAGACCCGGCAGGTACGGTGGGCGCAAGCCCGTGTGCCTCTCTGGTCCCAACCAGGTGGCAGGCAGGCACAGAGTGGGCTCCGGCTGCTGAGGGACCTGGCACCCTTCAGTCTCGGTTCACTCTGCAGCCACTGGAACACCCCCCCCCCATTCCTGGGAGGTGGTGGAGCAGTCCCCACCTGCCCTACCTGGCTGAGCTGGGGGAAAAGAACACCCACGGGGTCATCTCTCTTTCCTTGGTCCTGGCAAAGCTGAAACCCCAGAATCATCTCCCTGCCCGGGCTCACACGCTTTGGGAAGGGGCCTGATGCCCCCACGGGTAAAGGAGAGGTGCCCGGTGGACCAAGAGCCCCACGTGGGGAAGATACTGGGGTGAGTGACTTTAAGGATAGGGCCCATGCCAGGCAGACTCTTCTCAGACTAACCAGCAGATGTGGTCCCTGTCTTCGAAACAAACCTCCGCCTTCCCTCAAATACATGCTCCGGTGACTCTCTACAAGGCGGGCTGAGACCATCCAATCCCAGTACTTTTCAGGAAACGGTACTGGGAAATCTGGACAGTTGGACCCTGACTTCAACCACATACAAAAATTAACTGGAGATGCATCAAAGACCCAAATGCAAGACCTAAAACTATAGAGGTCTTAGAAGTGAATGCAGGAGGGGCACCTGGGGCGCTCAGTTGGTTAAGCATCTGCCCTCGGCTCAAGTCACGAGCCCAGGGTCGTAGGATCGAGCCCTACGTCGGGCTCCCTGTTCGACAGGGAATCTGTTCCTTCCTCTCCCTCTGCTGCTCCCCTTGCTTGTGTGTAGTCTGTCAAGTATAAGTAAATAAAACCTTAAAAAAAAAACAAAAGAAGTAAATGTAGGAGAAAAACTTCATGATGCTGGATTCAGAAATGATTTGTTGGACAGGGCACCAAAAGCAAAAAAAGAAGAAAAAAATAGCTCCATCTGACTTCATCGAAACTAAAATCTTTTATGCATCCAAGGACACTCCTGGGAGAGTGGAAAGCAAGTCACGGAATGGGAGCGAGTGTCTGTGAATCACGTACCTCTCCGGGGTTAATAGCCAGAATATATAAAGAGCTTGTACCACTCAACAACAAGGAACAAATTAGAACATGGGCGAAGGCCTTGAGCAGACATCTCTCCAAAGACGAGACAGAAATGGCCAATAAGTACACGAAAAGGTGTTCAACACGAACCACAAGGAGAATGCAAATCAAAACGACAGTGAGATCTGATCTCACAGCTACCATCTTACTCCCAACTAAGGTAGCCGTATCTCCCTCTCTCTCTCACACACACTCACCAGTGCTGATGCGAATGTGCAGAAATCGGAGCCCCTGTGCCCTGCTGGGAACGCAAAATGGTGCAGCCACTTTGGAAAATAGTAGAGCAGTTCTTCAAAAAACGACACGCAGAACTACCACAGGTCTGCCAACTCTGCTTCTGGGCAGATGCCCACAAGAAACGAAAGCAGGAGCCCAAACAGATACTCACCCACCCGTGTTCGCAGCAGCTCTAGTCACAACAGCCAGAACGGAGAAATGGCCCAAATGTCCATCCACGGGCGACAGGCAAGGCGGTGTGGCCACACAACGGAATCCACCGTGACGGGTGCCACGACGGGGGTGAACCCCGGACGCCGGAACAAGAGGCCGCACATGATGGGATCCCATGCCTCCAGAAGACGCAAATCCACAGAGACAGAAAACACACGGGTGGTTGCCTGGGGCCCGGGCACGAGAGGGGAGAGACCATCTCCTTCCAGGGCAACGAAACGGTTCGGAAGGCGACGGCAGTGGGGATCCGGCCATGCTGTGGGTATGTGACCGCCTCTGGCACGAGCACAGAAACGGTTAAAAATGATCAATTTTATGTTCTGTCCATTTTATCACCAAAAAAAACTTTTTTGAAGAATTCAAGTCAGAGCACGTGAGGGGCTCAGTCAGTGAAATGTCTGCCTTCAGCGCAGCTCACGATTCCAGCGTGCTGGGACAGAGCCCCGCATTGAGCTCCTCGCCCCGCAGGGGGTCTGCGTCTCCCTCTCCCACTCTCCAATAAATGAATAAATGAATAAAATAAATGAAATAAATAAGTGAAACAAATAAATGAATAAAATCTTTAAAAAAACAGATTTAAAAAACAAGGAAAAGAAGGGGCGCCTGGGTGGCTCAGTGGGTTAAGCGGCTGCCTTCGGCTCAGGTCATGATCCCGGAGACCCGGGATCGAGTCCCACATCGGGCTCCCTGCTCAGCGGGAAGCCTGCTTCTCCCTCTCTCACTCCCCCTGCTTGTGTTCCCTCTCTGGCTGTGTTTCTCTCTGTTAAATAAGTAACATCTTAAAAAAAAAAAAAAAATAAGGAAAAGAAGAATGGAAGTCAAAAAGGACCACCCAGGATACAGAGCCTCCGCTCCAGCCCAAACTCCCCAATCCCTGAATGGGGCAGAGGGGTGGGGAGCCTGCACGTTGCCCCCTTTTGGGGGGCGGGGGGCGGGGAAAGGAGGTAAAGCTTTCAGAACAGCCATGGGGCCTCTCCCCCAAGACGCCCCCCCATTCCTTGTGATTCAGAGGAGACGCCCCCCCCCCGCCCCCACTCTCAGACCCGACCCTGCTGCTGGTGCCGGGTCGCTGAGGGCGGCCGACCCCTCCTCGCCTTTGCAAGAACCAATTCTGCCCGGCAGGGCCTCCCAGGACGCCAAGAAAGGACACCTTGTCACAATTAATTATTTACACTTTGCTACTTTCTCCCTCTCTCCTTCTTAGCCCCCTCTGCGTTTTTTGCTGCAAACATCAGACTGTCAGGCTTCAACAGAAACAATGTCTTGGGGCCCTGGGGAGAAACAATTAGCCAATTAATATTTAATTAACTGCGGACAGACAAGAAAGGCACGCATGAGTCACAGCAGGCTGGGCTGAGAAAACGCTAACTCACAGCCGCTGGGGTGGGGCGGCGGGTAAAGCCAGACAGCGAACAGAGGACGACACACAAGTGCGCGCCCCGCTTGCCCGACCGTCACCAAGGGCTCACCCAGGCAACGGTCTGCTCACAGATGGGGAAACTGAGGCCCAGAGAGGCGAGCAGCCACCCGCCCTCATGCGGCGCGGCCTGGGCGCACCCTCCGGGCCCCATCTCCTCCATCACCAGCTTCTCTGGCAGGTGTGACCGCTGTGGCCACACGCGCCTGGAGTCCAGAGTCCCCGCGTCCTCCGGGCCTGGGAATGAATCGTGAGCGAGCAGGACATCAACAGTCCGGGCGCTCCTCAGCCAAGGCCCCTCTCAGAGACCTCTCCGCCCAGGGGTCTGGAGGCACCGTCACAGGAGCCGAACCCCGACACCGGGACACCGGGGGGCAGGCCCAGGCCTCCCAGCACAGCTCGTCACACCTGTTCATCTTCAGGAGTCCGCACTGAAACCGAAACGCCGGCGCCCACGCCCTCGGCCACCGGAAGGCGGCGTCGGCCAACGGCTCCCACCTGGAGGGGAGCAGCCCCCCAGTTAGGAGACAGCGGGTCCCCGGAAAGCGGGTGGGCTCCTGGCGGCGGGAACGGGCGGCCCGCAGACAGCAGGAGGCACCGTTCAGAGAGCAGCCACACGCTGGGCCCTGCAGGCCGGGGTGCACTTAGCACGCGGTGCACTCGGCGCCCAGAGCGCCCGGCGGACCACACGCAGGCAGCCACCGCGGTCCGTGGGTGCGAGTCATCGAACGAGCAGGACGGCCTCCGGGGAGCGCCCAGGGCTCCGCACTCCGCAGAGGAGCCGACAAGCACGAGGAGGAGACGGGCAAAGGCGCGGCACGCGGGGCCAGGGCACGGAGACCAGGGGGTCCGGTCGACACCCTGAGGCTGCCTGCCACCTCCTTCCCCGACCAGACAGCACCTGGGGACTCGCTCATGGATGCAGACGCTAAACAGAGAGATCGAGGATGGGGCTGACGCAGCACCAGAAGGACGAGGGGGCTGGTGAGGCTGCTGCTCGGCGGCCGGAACCACTCGTGTACCCCGCCCCTCCCGCCAAGGCCTGGCCACCTGCTCAGCAGGGGTGGGGACGAGGGCACCACCTGAGAGCGCGGGCTCTGAAACCAGCGCGCACAGCTGCAGCCCGCCGGGCCCTCCTCCACACATCTCAGAGGGCGGCGGGCTGCACACCCATTTTACAGACTGTCTGCATCTAGCCAAGTGCCGTCTGGAGCTCTGAGAAGCTATCTCAACGGCTCCATCCCTACCTGGCGTCTAGAAGCATTAGGGCTGCCAGGAGCCCCAGGACAGCAGTGGGCGGGGTTGGTGGGAGGAGCAGAGGGGTGACACAAGGGAGGTCTGGGACAGCAAGCCAGCCCCGGCTCGTCGACTGCTGGGGTGCTGAGGTGTGTGCTGCGGTTTCAGTGGGAAGACACCTGCCCCAAGCACTGGGGGACAGAGGGAAGCAGCTTATGCCAGATGTCCCATAGCTGGGGGCACAGGGTGGGGGTAAGGACAGGCCCACAAACGAGGGTGCCCAGCAGAGACAGGAGTGGAACTGAGGGAAGACAGGGGAAGGGCACCTGTGTCCTACAGACAGAAGCTAAGGGGGCACAGGGGTGGGGCGGGGCGCCACAGAGCCAAACTCCGGACCCAGCCAGGCAGTCGGAGGGGCAGCGAGGCCGGCAGAAGCGCCCCTGCTTCCCACGCCCGGGACATCACGCCGGCTTCGCCCAGGGGCAGCCCAGCCTGCCACAAATGCCACCACCAAAGCCCCAGCCCCAGCCAGGGCACGCAGCCTGGGCAGTTATGGACACTCATTCCAAACTACATTTTTAGCCTCTCTGGAGCCCTTTAAGCAAAACGTCAGGCAAATGCTATACAGACAGCAGGTAAGAGTAGGCTCCCTCTAATGCAGCGGGCCCTGCCCTCCCTGCCTCCTCCCGGCTTGTTGAGAGGCTCAGAGCCTCTGAAACCCCTGCAGGACGGAACTACCAGCACCTGTCCTGATCTTCATTCGGAAGGACAAGCAGTCGCTGCTCTGGGTCTTCTGAGCAAACAGCAGCCCATGCTCTCCTGCTTCAGTGCTCACGGCCTCTCCCGGCCAGTGCTGCAGGCCTCCACACTGGCCCAGGGCCTCCACGGGCCTCCACACACCCCCTGCCTCCACGCTGGCCTCCAGGGTAGCTTCCCAGCGCTCCCTGCAGGCGGTGGAATGCCACAGGGCTGACCACGCCCCCTCCCCGCCCCCCCCAGTCCACCTGTCTCACCTGGAGGAAGGGAGGGGGGCGGCAGAATCCGCAGGAAGGGCCTCTGCCAGCAGGACCCTCGCAGACCCCCGCCCCCGATTCCACCTTCACAGTGGAGCCGAAGCAACACACATCTTCTCTGTGGGCCTCGGGTACCTCCCTACTTCGTGAGGTCTGTGAGGGACCAGCAGGAAGCCAGCAGGGAGCCCCCCACCTGCACCTGTGAGCTACTGAGACAGGAGGGAGGAAGACAAAAGGGGACACGGGCAGAAGGCGGGGGGTGGGACAACTCCCCTTCACACCCTGAACTCGGCCGTGGCCTGTGGGTCTCCCCCCGCCTTGCCGAGAGCCAGCTTTAACAACTGCTGAAGTTTCTGAGCCTAGAAAATGTCTTCATGAATCATATCCCAGAGAATTAAACCCACATGTTGGAGGGGACGCAGCCCTTCCCCGAGGGTCACCTGTTCTGCCCAAATGGAGGTTAGAGTGAGCCCCGCAGGCCAGGAGCACCTCTGGGTCCCGGGCGGGCAGGCAGGGCACACTGAGAACGGGTCCCTGAGGTGGGCGATGGGGCATCCCCAGGGGAGGTCCTGGCTCCTCGGTCCCCCCTCCCCCGTCCTGACGAGAGGCTTCCGGGGCTCCTCCTGTGAGACCCACAGACCCCCACAGAGGCAGACTAGCGCCCCAGCGTGCAGAGTGCGAGTGTGGACATCTGGGAGACGTCAGTCGCGAGGACTGGACGGCGACAGGCACGCGGAGAGAACGAGTGGCGCCGCGGCAGCACTGCGCACGAGGGAGCCGGCAGCCAAGGAGGCACAGTACCCCCTCAGCAACAAGAGCTAAACAGAGACCCCACAGAGGGGAGGAGGGCAACCCTGCAGCCACGGGAGAACGTTCTGGGGGGGGGGGGCTGCAGGCGAGCCCAGGAAAGGCATTGAGTGTGGAGGAACGGGGAGCAGCTCCCTGGAGGCTGGGGTTGGCCTCCTCCTATTCTGTAAGGTGGGGTGAGGACACCCAGCGTCGCCGTGCATGGGAACATCATGTGAGGTGACCTACGGAGCCCAGCACTCTCCAGGGACCAAAATACCAGAAGAGAGCCACAGAAACTCTGTGGTCTCACCAGGATCTTGTCTCCAAAATTCCCAACCAGCTTGCAAGCCGGGGCCATGGCGTTCCCCAGAAGACACAGCCGAAGTGGGCCTTCCCGCGCCCTCCCACACTGGGGCCTGTGCACGAAGGGACAAGAGGAAGGGCCCACGTGCTGCAGGATTTCCCACCAGTAAGCCCCGCCGGCTCACGTGACCCAACTTCATCCCTTTAATGTGAGAAATACCAGGGGAGCCACCAAAGAAGGAACAACTTCTGAAACCAATTTTCCAGATCCTCTAGCTCCTGCTGGATGGAGGGGGGTGAACAGGAAGAGGAAGAAACCACTATTAACCTCAAACGGAACCCACACTTCATGTCCTCGCTGAGACCTCATGCCACACAAGAGACATACTATCTTCACCTCATCCCTGCAGAAAGGAAGGAAGGAAAGCCTGAGGACTTTGCAAAGTCTGGATCCCTCCCCGGGTCTAGAGAACAGGAAGCCCCTCTCTCTCTGGCTGGCCGCCTCCACCACCTTCTTCCAACAGAATGCACACGAGAGAAGGCTCCAGAAGGCAAGCACCTGGCCAGCTTCCCCTGATGAGCAGGCTCGCTCCTTCGGTGGCTGGCCACACCCAGGGCTCCCGCAGCCCTCGAGGATCTCCAGGGGTCCACCTGCCCGCTACCCCACTAAGGCCTCTGCCCAGGGTCTCACAAGGGAGCAGAGAACCTAGGCTGCCCCTCCCAGCACTCCTCCTGGGTGAAGTAAACCCCTTCTGAAGCTTCATGGGCCCCCAGACGCCAGCTCTCTCTGCACCTGCCGAGCTCGGCCCCAGCAGAAAGGCTAAAGGAGAAGCACAAGGGCCGGGGGCAGGGCCGGTCTGCGCACAGGAAAAGCGAGGGAATCAGTCCCAGCCCTCTACAACGGCATCCGGGGGAGGGGACTCAGTCTCTCCCTTAACACAGGCCGTGCTCCCAGGGCGCAGGATCCTTCCCACAATGAAATCGCAGAGGAAAACATCCAGTGTCTTGGCTAAGAGGTGGGCCAGAGCCCGGCAGCTTCAGGGAAAGTTCTAGAGTTTCCACTCTCTCCTTTCTTCCACAATTAATGGCACGGCAGCTACTGTGGGCCTCCCCTTGGAGGGCAAAGGCCATTCCTCTCCCTTTTATCTCCAGCATACTGAGCGCCTCACGCATACACGGTGTATTAAGTGCTTAGGGCTGGGCAGATGGGTAGATGTGGGCACGGGTGTGCGGACGGGTGGGTGGGTGGACGGCCGAGGAGTGAATGCACTGATGCCAGCAACACTGGAGATGGGAAGTTGAAAAGCAGCTGCTTAGAAAAAGAACAATGAAACCAGGACGAAGACAGGCACTGAACCCAACAGACCTTCTTAAAAAATACCCCAAAAAGAGGAAATTTCTAAAGCAGCCTGAGACTAACCACCTGTTCCATAGGGATGCTTTCCACTCCAAATGAAGTCAGGGCACCAGCAAGAAGTGAGAAGGAAACCTGCCCCCCCGGGCGCAGCCCTGCACACCGGGCCTGGGCAGCCTCCCGCCAGCCAGTCCCAGCCCTGCCCACAGAGGCAGCAGTGCCCCCCCCACAGGCTGCAGGCAGGCCCTGGGGGGCAGCTCTAGCTCTGCACATCACTCCTCCTGCCCCCAGCCTCACCCACCCGGGAGACCAGGGGTCAGTTCTGACCCCGCAGAGCACTGGGCTCGACCGCGGGAAAGACAGCGCCTTCCTGCTGGGACCCTTACCGCTCCGGGGCCAGCAGTGGGGGTCGGGGTGGGGCGCAGGGCGAGTGATCGCGTCCTCACAGTCAGAGGTCAGGGAGGGCCCCCAGGCTGTGCCGGCTGAGCTCCGGGAAAAACTCCTCAAAAGGATGAAACCGGGCCCACGGGAAACCTCTGTGAACATCTCTAAGAGAGGCACGGAACCCCCACTCCATCTGCACGCCCAGACGGAGCTACGCACAGGGACCTCCCCACGGGGCCCATCTCAGAAGATAACACTGGAACAGGAGCAGACACGCTCCTCCTCACCGGCCTGCCAGCAGCCTGCCCTCCCCATCCGCCGTGCGCCCCACCCAGCGCCGCCCTCCAGGGCCGGGGCCCACGCACAGCAGGCCACCCGCACCGGGGCTTTGCTGGTGCCATGTTTTTCTAGCGTACCCCGTCTCTGGACATCGGGAGGGACTAGCCAAGCAAACAGACTTGGGACAGTGGCCCTACTGGGAGAGCACGTCCCAGAGCCCCAAGTCTCTGCTGGCCGCCAGCCTGGAGATGCCAGCCATAGGTTCACCTCAATGAGAAACACGAGGGGCAGGGAGAGCTCAAGGAGAAGGACGCTTAGCCAGATGGACGGGGGCACGGCTGCCACGTGGCTCCCACCCAGCCAACGAGAGGCCAAAGGAAGGCGAAGAGCAAGGGTGAGCTTCCTGGGACGTGTGCCAAGCACCAAGCATTCCAGAAACACAGCTCTGCTTCCTGCTCCGCCGACCTCGGAGGGTGGTATTCCTACCACCATTTTACAAGTAGAATTTGGGGAAACGGAGTCAGTCGCTTGGGCACGGCAGCTTGCTGAACTCAAACCCAGCCCGTGAGGGCCCCCTGTCCGTGTGCTTATCTTTCTAGCTCTGTCTTCCAAAGGTGCAGACTTATTTTATGAGTAAAATAATAGAGGGATTATTAGAGGCGACAGGCCTACGAGGGTCTAGTTCTGCTTCAGCCAAACTTGGGGACAAGCGCTGGGCCTTTCAGGAGCACGTACTGAGGGCTGGACGAGCAGAGGTCAGAGGCCCCAGGTCACCTGCCGGGCCATCTAGCCAGTCAGCGGGGCCGGAACATCAAAGAGTCTGACACGAGGGTCACGATGTGGAGAGCAGAGGGGCGGTGGGGGAGCTCTCCTGCCACGGGCACTGCTGCGCACGAGGAGGAAGAATGGAGAACAGCTCCAATCCCTTTGAAAGCAGCCCCGGGGAACTAAGAAGCCCACTGACGGGACAGGACACCAGCACGAGCCCCTCCCAGCCTCGGCGCTCCCGCCCCAGCACACGTGCCCCAGGGTACAGGGAAGCACGCAGCCGGGAACCCCAGGCAGGGGCATCGCAGCAGCAGGGACTCGAGCGAGCCCCTCCATGGCAAACAGAAACTGCTAAGAAGAGGCAATCACGCAGGGATGGGCTCTTGCGGGGGTCCCTGAATCTCCTGTCTAGCGAATTCCAGGACGTGGGGCGAGTACCGTCAGCCCAGGTGGCTTATGGGAAAATCCTGGTTACTGAGGGTGATCCTAGAGCCTCAAGGAAAGGCTCCTCTTGGAACGGACTTCTCAGCACTTAGAACAGCAAATAGAGAAGTCCCCCTGCATTTCATAAATCATGCATTCATAGCACATTTCCTCAAACACCCAGTCCCCGATAACATTTCTCAGATAAATTAAGCAATAAATATCTTCTGATGTTTCCCATCAGCAGGTGGAAACGGGCTCCTCAGGCAGTGCGGGAAGCGGCGGTCTGGCAGAGGCTGTGCCAGCAGCCGGGGGCGGGGGAGCAGGTGCCGCAGTGCAGGGGGAGGCACGGAGAGCCGGGACCCCTGGGTTGCAGGCAGCACAGAACCAGCTCTTGCCTCGAGCCCTCAGCCTCCGCGCATCAGAAGATATCACGGTCCCCATCCCAGCCTGGGGCTTCGGGTCCCCCCCGACCTTGCCCAACACCCGCTGGGAGCCAGAGACTGCTCTGGGTGCTCCCGTGTAAGTGCCATGGCTCCTGCCACTTGCACCCCGATAAACACCACGCCTGCCTCATCTCAGCGCCCCCGCAGGAGGCAGCTTCCTACCAAGAGCTGCAAATCTGGGACATCAGGCGCCTCAACTCTGTCTGCGTCCACGCCCTGCTTCCCCTCCACCCTCCTCCGTTCTCCATCCCCGACCTCACCCTGGGCGCCGTGAGAGGCGAGGGGCCGTCCCGCTGCCCTCGGCCCCCGACGCGCCCTCCTGTGGGTAACGCGTCCCAGCCTGCAGGTGCGGGGCGTGGCCGTGTTGGAGGGGCCAGGCCTGTCCTGCCCGGCCCCCCTGCACCGAGCTGGCAGGCCCCCCCACTCCCGGACACTGGAGAAGAGAGCACTCACCTTCCCAAAGTCTCGGACGTCAAAGAGGTCGAAGGGGTCAAACAGCTCACTGTTTCGCAGTCCAAATTTATCATGGCAGACTTTAAGGAAGGTACGGATGTTCTTCAAGCACAGGAACTGGAGAAGAGAAGAGAGGGACGCTGAGCCTGGAGGGTCTAAGGAAGACGGGCCATCACCGCAGCGAACTCTGGCTTCCAGGTGCCGGCAGAGACGCGCACTCCCGCCCTGGGAAGCCTCGCTCCCGCCAGCCTGCGGGGCTGGACGGCACCGGCATCCCCAACTCACCTCGGCCACTCATGACCCTGTGTCCCGAACCCCCGCCCAGAGGATCCAGCATGGATGATTGAGGCTAGAAATATGCTCATTGAGTCAGCAAAAACAGAAAACGAACTCACACACACATGCACACTCACGCGCACACACTCACCACCTTTCTTAGCACCGACCCGCCCCCGTGGAAGCCGTCCGGTCCGTGGTGGGCCACGGGAAAGACACACAGCATCACAGGGGAGGCTAGGGGACGCAACGGGACCAGAGTTCCCAGAGCCACATCAGGGCCTCTCCTCTCAGTGACCCCACGTCTGAACTCCCACTTGTACTGCTCTCGGCAAAGCCACTGGGGGGGGATGTCTGGGCTTGGGGGCTGAGCGGGGTCGCTGGCTGCTGTCCTCGTGGATGAGGAGCTGGTAAAGAAGGCAGGGGGGAGGCAGCAGGCCAGGCGGCCTGGAGATCTGGAGGGGCCCCAGCCCCAGGTTCGAAACCTGCCCGCTGATTCCCACTGGCAGGACCAGGGACAGCAGCAGCAGCCCCCAAGACCACTTGCCAACCGCGCAGGTCTCGCTGGGCTCTGGACCCTAACGGCATGGCGCGCACCCGGTGTGGGAGCGGCCGGCCCGCCAGTCCAGCTGGCAAGGGTGTCCCCGAGGCAGGACAGCGGCTGCACAGTTAGGGGTCCCAGAACTCCAGTGCACTCGTCCCCCTCAACAACCGTTCCCAAGTGGCCGAGGGCTGGACAGCAAAACTGCAGACGCAGGGACAGCGCAAACCGGGCAGCATCTCACCCGGGGCCGTGCCCACCCCCCGCCCCGGGGCTGGGCTGCCCCGCTCCTCCCGCCACGGCTGGTCCCCGTCACGGCCGCACAGACTCACAAGCTTTGCGCACACACGCTGTTTTCGGAACATGTGAGAGCAAACCTCAGACGCAGCCCCCTGCCCCCCGACATCTGAGGCTCCGAGGAACAAGGACCCCCCCTTCCACAGGGAGAGCACCCACATCAGCAAATCAGCGTGGATCCCACCCATCCTCGTCTGCAGATGCTCCTGCCTCACGTCTCCTCAAGGAAGGACAACCACGATGTCCTGACAGCAGAGAACACTCGGGGCCCAGGTCCAATGGCGTTTCTTGTCATGTCTTTCACGTCCTGCAACCGCAGGCCCCCGTCGAACTTTCCAGAAGGACGGATGCTTACCTGTGCACCCACTGTCCTGCAAGGTAGGCACAAGACCCACGTGCCCACTGAGCATGCGAGATGGGGCCAGTCCGACTGAAACCCTGCACTGCCCACTTCATTCTGATTAACTTAAGTGAGATCCCTACGGCTGCACGTTTGGGCCTCGGACCCCCCTCAGTCTTGTCCTCCAGGACCTGAAGCTTCTGGGTCATTTGGACGTAAGAAGACAGACCTGGTAGGAGCCCACATGCACAAGGCTGAGCTCACAGAGACGGGCAGCATGGTGGTGCCGGAAGGATGGCTGGGCAGTGTCTCCTGGGGATGGTGTCAGTGTGGGACGAGGAAGAAGCTCTAGAAACAACAGTGGTGACCGTGACCTAACGCGGCGAAGGCGCCTAACGCTCCCGGACTGTACGTGTACTAGAAATGCTCAAACTGGTACATTTGGGGGCTCCTGGGTGGCGCCGTCAGTAAAGCAGCTGACTCTTGACATCGGCTCAGGTCATGAGCTCAGGGCCGGGGGATCAAGCCCCACATCGGGCTCCACGCTCCGCGGGGAATCTGCTTGGCATTTCCCTCTCTTCTCCCCTGTCCCCCCCCAACAAAAGGTAAATCTCGTGCATTCTGGCTTTGCGACAATAAAACAAAAATTTAAGTAAAAAGAGACGGACAAAGAGACCCCACGGGAAGGCCACTGCTGTTGGGGGCAGAGACCCAGGGGCCCCGCGAGAGCCCAGCCCCAACCCCGATCCGCTGTCCAGCCTCCAGAAACGTGAGGATACCCCTCTTCAGCTTTAAGGACCCCCCCACATCTGTGGGCCAGCCACGGGTGCCCCAGCCCGCACCCCCACGCCCACCCAGCAGCCTCCGCCTGGCTTCAGCTTCCACTAAGCACCCACATCGTGCTCTCCTCGCCTCCCATTTTTAGAGTTAATTACATGGCTCCTCACCATAATCGCAGCTGGTGAGGCCAGGCTTCCCTTCGGGGCTCAGGACGGGTGGGCGCCCCTTGCTCTGCGGGCACAGTATCTGTCTGCCTGGCCCCTGCCCACGGCAGCCGCATGGGTCCCAACCTTCTGGAACCCGGCCGCGCAGCTCGCGGCTCACGGAAGGCCGGTCCCGAGAAAACTGGGGCACACAGCTTCGGGCCCCGGGGAGAGGGACACGGCAGAACCGGGCCCCACGCGAGAGGAGGCGGCCTCCTTTCCCGAGCGCGCCCCGTGCCCCCAGCCGGCTCTGCTGCTCTCAGCCGTGGACACCTTTGCTGCCCACCCTGCCATCATTCATCCCATTTCTCAGGAAAGGAAACTGAGGCTCCCCGGCAGGAGGTGAGGCCCAGACTGGAGCCCACATCTGCCACGGAGCAGCAAAGGTCCTTCCAGAGGACGGGTGGCCGCGCGTCCTGGTGCGCTCAGCACCAGCGTCCCTCTCCCAGGTGGCCTGCTCCGAATGACGGGATACGCGGGCCCCCCACCCACGGCACCACTGTGCGGTTAGGAACTGGCCGCACACAGAGAGGGGCAGAGCAAGGAAGGGCCGGCCCTGTGTCCGGACTCCTGGCCCCTTCCTCTTTCCACTCAGTGGGGGCCGCGGGCCTGCCGTCTCTGCAGCTCCCGTCTGCTCGCCTGACCGCCGGCCTCTCCCTCCGCACCACCCCTGGGCACAGGAGGGCATGGGGCCGGAACCCGGCCAGGCCCGGCAGGGACGGCCTCCAGAGCGAGACAGGGAAAGGACACCGCGGGCACATTCCAGCCACAGGCTAAGTGACAGCGGGCAAAGGAAGGTCCAGACAGTGGCCAGTGCCAGGCCTGGCCGCAGGGGCGAGTGGCCTTCTTCTCTTCCCCGGCCCTCCAGGCCCTCTTTGCAGGGCAGCGGCAGCTTCACTGGCATCTGGAGACGAACGCTCAGCCCCAGAAGTCCAGCTAAGTGGCCACAAGAAGTGTCTGTCCCTGGAAAATCGGCCCCCTGACAAGCGACAAGCGGCCCAGAACTGAGTAGGCCCCCGCTGTGTTTGTTCAGGGTACCCCCCACCCCTGCTGCCCCAGCCCTGGGGAGGGCCCTGGCCACTGCACCAGGAGGCGGGCCGCCCCTGCGGCCGACTCCTGACCCCTCTGCCCCGCCCACTCATCGGGCTGAAATCAGGTTAGCGAGGACACACAGGCTCCGTGCCCAGCCGCCTCCACCAGCCCCGCAGGGCCTGCTGCCTACTGTCATCTGTCATTCGCTCTCGAAAGGCCCGCCCCAGCACAGCAATCCTGGGCATAAGAGGCAAAGCCAGCCCTGAGAGCCAAGACCCCACGTCTGAGCCACGAGGCCCCAGAGCACCCTCAGGGGCGGGCCTCCTGGCCCCACACGGCCACTCCTCTCTGTGGTGGCACCAAATCCAACTTACAGTCGGGGAGACACTGCCTGCCCCACGTGGAGACATGGAGGAGATCTCAGAGCCTGGTGTCCAGGCAGGGAAGTCTACAGACCTCCGTGTCCTCTCCCGTGGCCCCTCGCGGGCGAGCTGGAACAGGAAATGGGACACCCTGCCCCCAGAACTCGCATCCGCCTGGCACCCACCACACATGCCCAGGGCCGGGGCACTGCTCCGACCCTCTGGGCCGCACGTGCACTCCAGGACTGAGAGGCAGGTGTAAAAGAGGAAACTGAGGCCCAGCAAGGTGAAGCCATGGGTCGGCAGAGACGTCGTCATCAGAGAGACATCACAGGGGGCCAGCTGCAGACACGCCCACCCAATGCCTACAGTGGGCCTGGGATTGCCCCATTCCACAGACAGACCAAGTGAGGCTTGGAGAACTGGCGAGGAGGAGGGGGACCCCTTGGGGGGCCTCCTCACCCCCTCTTACAGGGCCTGTCCCAGGAGAAGCCCCATGCGTGTCTCGCCAGCTGGGTCAGGAAGCCAGGGGCCTGCTGCAACCCCGGCAATGCCCGCTGAGGGGGGACCCCGAGAGGAAAACCCCAGGCTGGGCTTCCTGGGTGCCCCCGACCTTTCCCTGGCCCCTGTAAACTGACCCTGACATGGAAAGCTACTCCCCGGGTCTCCCAGTCCTGGGGCCCCAGCGCCACTGGGGGCAGGTCTGCTGGGAGAGGCCCGGCCTGCCCTCTGCCAGTCCCACCCACCGGTCCTCTCCATGCCTGTGTCTCCATCTGTAAAATGCAGGAAGAAAACCCTGCCCCGAGTTCCAAGATGCTGGGCTCCTCCCTCGAGGTAACTGCTTTAGAAAGTGCGAGGTGACCCTGGGGCCATCTCCCTCAGGGCATCCCGAAGTCCCCATTCAGGAGTGTCCCTGCGATGCCACGCCCTGCGACAGTGGAGGCAGGGGACGGGACCCCGATGGGCACTTGGGGCCAACCTCCCTCTGCACCACGGTCAGCTAGAGCGCTGGGGAGTGCCCACACCCTGGGAGGACCTGGGCCCTTTGTCCAGACCCCTGCTGGCTTCTCACAACCAGAATCGCCCCTCAACACTGCTGCCCAGAGGCAGGGGGAGAGAGACGGAGGCCGGCCCAGGTCCTCCAGGAGACGGTGTATCCCAGGCTCGCTGCTCACAGCCAACCCAACGAGCCGCGGGGAGGTGAACGACATCCTGCCCGTGGCCCCACGGACACCGCAGCCCTGGCGGGAGCTGGAGACAAAGCTTCCCAGCCACCGCCACACAGGCCTGCCTCTGACAACCTCTGCCTTTCTCGGGGTGGGGGGCTCCGTATTCCAATTTCCGCGGACACGGCGGAGTGCTCCTAAAATGTCTCGACCAGCAGCACGACGCTGCCCTGCTGTTCTTCCCCGTGACAGATGCCCCCGAGTGACCCCGGCCGCCCGGGCCGTGCCCCTCATCAGACGCCGGGACTGGCCGCTGACACGCCTTGGATCAATAAAAAATGGGAAAGTGAATTAACTTCCTGTTTTATTTATGCCCCGTTCAATCCAAAAACCTTTTAAAATGGCTTCATTGTTATTTCATGGACGCAGCGCGCTGGGATGACCCTTCCAACTCAGGACCCTGGGGGCAAACGAACAGGTGCAGGTGACGGCTGGCCAGCCACGCCATGGCTAGGAAAGGAGACCACCTTCTCCCCCTCCCCGGGTCCCAACACCAGAGACAACAGGGCGGCTGAGTGTCTCATGACCAAGGGAAAGATGGCGTGTCTATGAAGCAGGCTTGGGTGTCCCGAGGGCTGATACTCCAAAACGGCCCTGCTTCCTCCCAAGCCGGTGCGACCCACGACTGCTTTAGAGGCATCTGGGGTCCCCATGAGCCGATGTCCCTGCCTGCGAGAGGCCCTCACGTCCCCAAGCGTCTCTTCCGGGAACGAGCAGGCAGGTGGAAGCTGGGGTGGGCATGTCCCCTTCCTCCTGCACACGTGGGCAGCACCCAGGGGCCCCTCTGATCCAGCCGCCAGGTCCACCGCTCGTTGCCCCCACAACTCAGGGGGTGTGAGTCACTTATCACCTGCTTCGGATGAGGACACTATGGCCTGGGAGGCTGAACAGGGGACCGGAACTCTGCAGCCCGGGTGGTCAACATCAACACCGGGGGGCTTCCCTCGCCAGCACAAGGTTGATGCCACCATGACCCGCTGGGCACGGTGCACTGGGGCGCTGCTTGTCATCCCCTGCTCCAGTCAGGGAAAGCGCGGGCCAGGCTGGGCTTATCTGGGCAGTGTCGGGGGCTGGATGGACCAGGAGCTCTTCCTGCTCTCGGGCCACCTCCCCGGCTGCATGCGCCCCGGGAGCCGCAGTGCCAGCGGGCTGAGGGCTGGACGCAGGCCACCTCCGTGCGGGACCAGGCTCCACAGTGGGAGCGAGGGCAGCACTGCCTGTGTCCCGGTGGTTGGCGGGAGGCCAGCCTCGCCCCAGGTCGAGGGCAGGCATGGCAGACAGCCCACCCACAGCCACTAGGGTTGTGTCACCACCGAAGCCACCGAAAGGATGCAAGGCCACAAAGTCGTTTGCTTCCCCGCGTGGCGGAGGCGTGCAGCATTTTAAGTCTCTTACGCTCAGATGCAAGGAGACATCGTCAGGTGGCATTTTCACTCTGTCCAAACCGTGAACGGCCACGGGGCCCGTGCCGGACACTGTGCAGGGTCCTGCGGACTCACTGGCCACTTCTCAGCACGGTCCCCGTCTGTCTGCAGCCCCTGAGCCGTGGGCAGCGGGTTCTGATCAGTGAGGAAGTCGAGCTCGCAGCAGGAGGAGGCATGCAGATGGCGACCCAAGCCAAGCTGAGCCAAGCTGGTGACGGGTGCAGACAACTACCCTCCGCCCTGACCTGAAAGGACGTCCCGGTCCGTGCTCGGAGGGAAACTCACCAAGGAAAGCAACCCTGGAGAAGTGCCAACTTGGAAGCCCAAGCTGACCAGGTAAGCAGCTGGTGCCCATTCAATCCCGTCGGCAGACACTTAAATAGGCACCTACTGTATGCCAGGCCCTGCCCTGGGGTCCCAGGCTCGAGGACACGGACAGGGGTGCAGCGGGGACCCCTGTAGAAACTGCAGCTGTCCGAGAAGAGCATCTGGGATTTCCGTCGGCTACCTGGATGGAAATGGTTCCCAGCCGTCCTCTAAAGACCGGCCGCTCGGCCTAATGGCCCGTGAGCCGAAGGAATAAAGTGTGCGCCGAGGGATAAAGCCCGGCCCGTGTTATCAAGACTCCAAGGTCGGGGTCAAACCAAATGTTTTCTACAAAGACAGCAGGAAATTGCTCTTCTAGGATTTCTCTGCGCAGCCAACCATGTTCCCTGAGCTGGCTGGGCTTCTGCACCCCGAGGGGCTCAAATCCCATTCTCCCGCTGCCTGGCTGCTAGGGGCAGGCCCCAGACCCGGCTTTGTGCTCAGAGAGATTAGAGCTCGGCCCCTGCCTGGTGCGGCCCCTGCGGCCCCTCCCCGCCCGGGATCCACGGCCCCTCTTGTCTCCCCTGCAGCCCAGGGCAGATCACTAACACCCACTCACGAGGCTCATCGCCCCTGACCCGGCCAACTCGTTTTCTCCACCTCCTTTTCCTCCCAGGAAAGCAGCCTCAGAGGTTGGCCGGCCACAGAGCGAGCTCCTCCCTCCAGTGCAATCCGGGCAATCTGATTCCGGAGAGATCCGAGCAAAACGGGTTCGGCTAGTTTTGTTTTCCTGTTGCCTGCTGAAATTAAACCCAAACGGGTCCCTGAACGGGCACTGCACACCGGCTCACGGCGTTCCCGACGGATCGCACGAATCTCCTTATGACCCCTCCCTGCTGGGCTGCAAATATTGAGGGAAAATAAAACCGAAGCACGAGAGAACTTCCGAAACAAGAGGGCGGCGAGAAGCTTCTTCTATGCTGCTCCCTACCAAGGTGGACGGCGAGGTGGGAGCCACGGCCTCCTCCCTAGGATGCCCCTCGCCAGCCGCGTGTGCAGCCAAGGGCCAAAGCCCTTCCCAGACAAGGGGCCCGCGCTCACCCCTTCCCTGGCGAGCAGGGTATGACAGCGAGCCCCTGGGGGAAGTCAGCGTGCCGAGGGAGAGGGCTCTGAGTGACTTCTTCCTTGCAAGAGACTCCTCCCCCCAGGGCACCCTGCCCCACTCTGGGGGATGTCCACGAAGCCCCAAGCATGAGGGAGCAGGAGACACCCACAGGGCAGGGCCCAGACCCAGCTGCGCAGCCTCACCTCCTTCCCCCCGCCGTCAATATGCCCCGTGATCCCCTCGGCCAGGGGCCCAGCCTGGACACGGGGACTGCCGCTTCAGCTCTCCGCGCCTTTGGTTTCCCGCCCCGTCCAATGGGCTGACATCCACGGCAGCTGCCACGGGAAAGCCACGTTCCCCGCACCAGGGAGCGTGCTCAGACCTCCACGCTGACCAGCTCTGCTGATGTTGACATGATCAGTGGGGCACGGACGTCAAGCCCATTTTACTGATGAGGAGACTGAGGCTTGGGAAAGTTATCTACCAAGTGTAGGGGGGTTGAAGGCTGATCCCCAAAATGACATGTCCGTGTCCTGACCTCTAGAATGTGTGAATGTGGTCTTATTTGGAAAAAGGCTCTGAGCAAATATAATTAAGGATCTCAGACTGAGATCATCCTGGGGTGGGGTGGCCCTAGAGCCAATGGCAAGGGTCCCTCATAAGAGACGCGGCAGAGTCGCAGGCAGAAGAGAAGCCATATGAGGACACAGCAGGGATGGAGGGATACGGCCCTACCTGGGCCCCCAGGAGCTGGGAGAGGTGGGGAGGACCCTCCCCAGGGCTCGGGAGGGACCATGGCCCAGATAACACCTGACCTCCGAGTTTTGGGCACTAGAGCTGGCAGAGTGCTATCGTAGACCCCCGGTGAGGTCACTTCTCACGGCAGCCCCAGGCCGCTCGGCGGGCCAAGCCCGAACGGCTCCGTGACCTCACCACCACAACGTGGCCCCCACAGGCCCTCGGCGAAGGTCTGTGGGATGGATGGATGGATGGATGGTTGAATGGAGGGATGATATGGGTTTTGATGAGAGACTAAGGCAAGAGTCCTGTCTCCCACAAGTCCGCCCACAGCCCCCACGCAGGTGCGAGCCCCTTCATCCTACACCTGGCACACCGGGCCCCCAGCTTTGACTCGAGGCTCTGGTGGGATGTGCCTCCTCCAGCTCCAACACCCCGAATCACGGGGCAGGGCTCAGGCAAACCCAGCCAGCACTCAGGCAGAGAGATTGGGGGTCAGATATGAGCCCTGCCCCTGCCACCCTCCAGGGACCCCTGCGCTCATGCCCCTAGCTCCAGGTTGAGGGCACGTCTAAGGCCTCCAGACCCCCATCCACTGGCTGTCTCCATGTTGCTATAGGAGGGTGTCCCGTTCAAGCACCCCAAAATCAGGGGCCCAAAGCAGGTCTGTGGTTACCTACCCCAGGTGCCCATCTCGCCCCCACAGTCTCACCCAGGGGCTGCAGCCCACCGGGGGCAGCCGAGACCCCCTCTCACTCACCCAGTACCGCCGGCTCGTGCGAGCGACCCCAAGTCTCACAGGTGACACCTTCAAGGTCCCATCACCTTAGGGACACCAAGGGACGTAAGACATCCTCCTCCGCCATGCCAGCCGTGCAGCCGAAAGCATCGGATGAGCGGCACGCCGATGCCCGTGGGGATCCCTCCTCAGGCAGACACATGTCACCGCAAGAAGAGCCCAGTGTCCTGCTCTGCTGTCATCCCCCAGCTCCCAGGGCTTCCTGAGAGGAGCTGGGAGCCCCGGGCACCGCCGCTTCCCCACACACACACACCGCTGACATCCGTCCGTCCGTCCACCCGTCCCCGCACACAGCCGAGGCTGTGGAGTCAGCTGTCACCCTGGGGGCCGAGGGGTGACCATCCAGGCAGCCAGCCAGCGAGGTCCCCCAGGGACAGCACCCACACGACACCCAAACCGGGGAGAGGCCTTTTCAGGGCTGCCCCGCGCTCTGCTGGAACCACAAGACCTTGCAAGAACCACCTCTCCCCAGATGTGAGCCGGGAGCCAAAGTGCCCGGAGCGGGAGCGCCATGTAGCAGGTGCTCCGCAAAGCCGGACGGTGGCCCCAGAGGGCTGCAGGGGGAGGGGGGCTCGTCCCCTGTGCGGGACAGCAGGTGAGCTTGGTGAGGAGAGAGGAAGGCCCTGCTCAAGAACCTGGGAGGCTCCGCCAGCCCCGGAGCGTGGCTGGGGCCATGGACGCCTCCCAGGCTCGGTCTGCAGGAAAGACGCCAGCCCCGGGGTGGGGTGTGCGCACAGAGGCCCCACTTCTCTGAACCACCATGGGGGAGGGCTCAACCTGTCAGGAGCCCCAGTCTCTTCAGGGGCGTCACTGAATCAAATACTCATCCACGCCCCAAATGTCCACAGGTCATCCCCAGGCAGCAGGGGCCGCACAGGGAGCCACCCCTCCATAAGGAAGCCAGGGAGGGCGTCCGAGTCCTGATGCCAACGCTGGGTGCCCCCTCAGCTCCCCAGTCTCCCTCAAGCAAGGGATGCCCTTTACATGTGAAATCTCAGCTGTGCCTTCTGAAATCACTTCTCTCTGACTTCTGTTCCCATACTGACATGCTGGCTCCCCGTGGGCTCCCCACGGGCTCTGAGGGGTCGGCTGTGACCTCAGGTGGGAGGTCTCCATCCAGGGAAAATGCATACGGGAACTCTCCCGAACGAGGACCTCGTCTCCCCTGCCCCAGTGAGGGTGGAAGGACACTGGACGCGCACCTCCACTCGGCACACAGCTTGCTGGGGACTGTGGCCGAGTCTCTGCCCGCTCAAAGCCTTCGTCTTCCCATTTGGTGAGCCTGATCGCTGTCCCTGGACCTCGGGGCCCTAGGCCTCCGGGAGAGGGGGAGGGAGGGGTCCTGCAGCTTCCACACGGGTTTGAAGGAGACCCCCTGCACGCGCGCCCATACACACACACACACACACGCACACCTGCCGAGAGGGCAACTGCTGGCCACATGGAGCGTGGGCAACCCCGTACAAAGTGGTGCAGGAGCTCCTGGAAATATTAACACAGGAAGGACCACGTGGCCCAGCAATTCCGCCCCTGCGCTTTACCCAAAGAAGCAGACGCAGCTCAAAGAGACGTGTGCACAGCGGCGAGAGGCGGAAGCAGCCCGCCCACAGACGATGGACAGCCCGAACGTGGTCCGGCCACATCGTGGAGCGTTATTCAGATTTAAAAAGGAAGGGAATCCTGACACCTGCCGCGGCGCGGATGGGCCGGCAGGACGTGATGCGGGGTGGAAACAAAGGGCAGGGTGTCGCAGGACCAGCCCCCACGAAACCCCGGAAAAGTCCGATTCAGAGAAACAGAAAGTAGAGCAGTGGACGCCGGGGTGGAGGGAGGGGCCTCTGGGGTTCGCTGGGCGGGGCAGCGCTTTCAGTTTTGCGAGACAGACACGTTCTGGAGTCGGACGGAGGAGACGGCTGCTTCACCACGTGCTCAAGGGGCCTTAAAACGCCTCAGCGGTGAACTCGCAGCTCTGTTTCCCCACGATAAAAGAACTGCATGGCTCGCCAGGACCCGCCACCCCCCACTCCCGCCACCGTGGGTCCCTTGACTCAAGCCCTGACCGGTCCTTCCCTGCCCCTTGCCCCACGGGAGGGTCTCCGGCTGTCTCAGGGGCACCAGAACCAGCCTCCGATGGACACTGGGGGTCTGGGGGCCTCAGAGCCACTGCGACACGGGCCTGCCCGGGGCGGGGGTCCCGGAGCAGTCCTGAATTGTCTCTTCCTTCCATTTTTCCCATAATTGAGCATCACTTCTGGATTTCTTAAAAAGCCACCTCCAGTCTGGTTGGTTTGGGGAGAAATGTGTCTTGGGGCTATATTAAAAACCCAGCCGGGAGGCCGGCACAGTGCGTTTCCAAGTTTCTGAGGACAGAGCCCTCCCTTCTCCTCCCCACCGGAGTCGCTGCACTTTCTGGAAACTCCAGCCGCGCCAGCACCAGCCCCAGGGCAGAGCACTGAGGGGCACAGGGAGCAGGGGCTCCATTGTCTACAGGAGCAGCTGGGCTCTCTCCCCTGAACCGGGGTCAGGGACACTCCCAGCTGCAGACCCACACTCCGCACCCCCTCCCCGGTCAGGCAGGAGCCAAGGGGGGTGGGGGTCTGCAGGGGGGTCTGGGGGGGCAGGGTGGGCATGCCCCCAGCTGTCCCCACGTTGGAAGGCTGAGCCAGAGCTGGCCTTCTACAGCAGGCAGCCAAGCTCCAGCCGCGACCCCGCCTGCTCAGGGTGCCCGGCGAGGGCGGACGCTGGACATGGCGGCTCACCTGCCCCCGGCACCCAGCGCCCGGGAACCTCTCTGAGCTGAGATAACAGGCCCTTCACCCAGTGGGGTAACTGAGCCCCCTCCCCCAGGCCAGCTGCCTGCGGGTGCCGACTGTAACAGAAGGAAAGGTGCCTGCGACGCCACTCCAGGGGTAAGACTTCGCTCTTCCTCTTTTCTCCCCAAATCGGAACGGTCTCTCCTGGGGGAGGAAAAGTCTGAAATAAAATAAAAGCCCACATGAGCTCCAGCCCTAAAGCACCACTTACCACATGAGACCTTTTTGCCGTCCCCACTCTTGACTCTGTATTTTTTGTTGTTATAAAAGAGACTGCTGGGAACCGCGCACAGCTCTGGGCCCGGCATTTCCTCGCGGGCAGTGTGGCACCCCGCACTGGTCATTGGGGACTGTCCCCGGGCCAGGGTCACACGCTCCAGCGACGCCCGGCAGCTGGGCCTGGGGGATGTTCCCACAGTTTCACCATCACGGTCACACGACGGCAAAGGGCTCTGTCCCACAGAAGCCATTCCCACAAGTGAGCCCAAGCCCCCCGTCCCCTACAGGCGGCTTCCTGGTGGAGCCCCCATCCGTGACAGTAACCACCCACAGCCTGGGACGGTGAGAGCGGGTGGGCGGACGGGCGCCCTGGGAAGCCCCCTGGCACGGTCGCCACGGGTGCCTGTGTCCTCCCTCGCGCCCCTGCCATCACCCCAACAGCCGCCGGGCCCCGCACGGAGCCAGGCACAAGGCACCCCGAAGGAGAGCGCACCCCTCTGCCCACCCGGCGCGGGAAGAGCCGGTTAAAGCCGGGCTCCCAGGCTGGGCCTGCGAGGTGCCCGCCCCCCCGGGTGTTATTTTCGAGAGAAGGGGTGGGGGCGGCCGAGGGAAGTGAGAGTGCGGCGGAGCGGCTCGGGGTGGGGAGGGCCGCGCACCCGGCCAGGTGCAGAGCCCCAGGACGGCCCAGAGCGTGCGGACCCGGCAGGCAGGGCTCCGGGGGGCATGCACAATGTGGACAACAGGATGGAGTCAGACACTGGCTCGCAGGGTCTCAGCCATGGGACACCTGGGGTCCCCGGACGCCGCGTAGGAGGGACCGTGCTCTGGCGCCTTCGAGGTCGCAGGGCCAGGCCAACACCCGGAGGCCCGTCCTTCGCAAGGGACGCAGCTCACAGCTCCATGGTCACAGGGAAGAACCACGCCATCCAGTCGCCGCAGGGAGACATGGTCTGCTCCAGCACGCCGTGTCGCCGGTGCCCGGGGACGCCAGAGCTGCCCCTCCCAGGCCCAGGCTGAGCCCAGAAAGTTCTGGCCCGTGGGGAATTTCGTCATCCGGCCACTAAAACGCTAACCACGAGAGACTGACTGAGCCTTACTCCCCGCCTCCCCGGGTCTCTGGAGAGGCCACCACTGCTGAGCAGAGGCCAGGGTGGCCCAGGGGCTCAGGACGGGCAGCGACTCACCCAGGAGGCTCGCTCAGGGAGCTTCACCCCGAATCCTGTCTCCATGTACCAGCACTGCGAACTACTTCTTTAAGCCAGGAAATCAAGCAGGGATCTGAGAGGAAAGGGGAAGCCAAGCGCAGTCACTTTCCTCCTCCCGAGGAGGCGGCTGACCCCAAGTCACAGAACAGGGAGGTGCCCCAGCTAGGGCGAGGCTCTTTCCTCTCTCCAGACAGCCTGCGACGGGGGACCTCCTGCCAGCCCAGGCCTGCGACACTTCGTCAATCCAACTACAAAACCCTCTACTTAGTAAAGGAGCTCGGGACCCAGGAAGAGCATCTCGGATTCAGAGAGAAGGGGTCCAGATTCAAGGTCCTAGACTCTAAAAAAGGGGGCCTGGACCCAGAGAGGAGGAGTCCCAGATCCAAGGCGGGTAGCTGCGGCTCCCTCACGGTGGCACTGACCCAGCCCCCACCCTGCCAGGCCAGGGCATGAAAAGCCCCCAGGTCGATACGAGCTGAGAGCTGGGAGCACCAGGCAGGGGAGGCCATGGAGGGAGGGTGCTCAAGCCCCCCGGAGGAGCCCAGGAAGGGGAAGCAGGAGGCAGGTGCTTGGAGAAGGGGAGAGGTCACGCAGCTGGGCACCCCAGGGCAGTTCCAAGGCTGACCGCAGATGCTTGCTCCAGGAAAGGCAGGTAAGCAGAGGGTTCCGCTCCATCGCCCATGCTCCTGGCAGACATCATCAATCTATCGAAGGCAGCGAGCATATCTCCCCCATCACCCCACGCCCCAGGAGACATCACTAATCTATGTAAGGCGAGCGTGTCCCCCTCCATCGCCCACGCCCCAGGAGACATCACTAATCTATGTAAGGCGAGCGTGTCCCCCTCCATCGCCCACGCCCCAGGAGACATCACTACTCTATCGAGGGCAAGCATGTCCCCCCGCATCACCCATGCCCCAGCAGACATCACCAATCTACCTAAGGTGAGCATGTTCCCCTCCATCGCCCACGCCCCAGCAGACATCACTAATCCACATGGCCACTGAGCAGCCACATGCAGGGCCCCTCCCTGTCCTTCTGAGGGTAGTTTTTCAGGTAGGCCAGGCCCAAGACCAAATCTGGAGCCCTCCACAGAGGGCGGAAAGTCAGTCTGTGCCCGAAAAGCCAAGGGCAGCAGAGGGGAAGTGGGATTCCTAATGGAGGCTCCAGCTCCCCCGGTGAGAACCAGGATGGAAGAAGGCTGCTGTTTGGGACCCCACAGTCTGGAACCCTCTCTCCACTCTGGCCAGACGTCAGCAGCCCTGGGATGGGAGGGACCAAGGGAAGGCTTGCCCCAGCCCCTTCCCCAGGCCCCACACTCAGGCAGAGCACCAAAGCCACGTTCACAGCTCGGGGGGGAGGGGGTGGTCTACACTAGAACTACCAAAGGAACTCCTGGCTGGTCACAGCGAGGGCACTGAAGGGCAAGGAACCATTTCGGTCACCCCCCAGGGCCCAGGGACTGGGTGGAGAGTGGCTCTGTCCCCCACACTTACTGCCCCCTGGGGCGCCTGGACTGCCCAGGTGGGCTGCAGGTTGGGGTGGCCAGGGACGCCTGCCCAGGCCCCATCTCGCATGCACTGGAGAGAGAGGCCTCCGCCCCGACCCTGCAAGGCCCCCTGGAAGCAGAAACCCCAACACGTCAGTGATGATTTCATCAACAAGGAGGAAACTGAGACGTCCGTCTGGGATGGGTGTCACTGGGTCAATTAGTTCCTTGAAGAGTTTTCTAGAAATCCTTTGTGATTTTTTTTGGTCTCAACTTCCATTCCTGGTTTCCTAAAGATGCCCTCTCGGCTTCGAGGTCACAGAGCAGGCTGGACCCGGGGGCCAGGTGCTCCCCGTACCGCTCGGCACCCTCTCATCGCCTGAGGTTCCTCCTGGCGGGTTCACACACGGTGAGCTGAGCGTACCCCAGCGTCTGACACATCCCTCCTCGTGAAGCCCTGGGACCCACGCTCATTTCAGAGGGGTCAGAACACGAAGAAAGCCTCTAGCTCGGCACGTGTGAAATGACGTGGGCAGAAAGCCACAAGGGGCAGACGTGGCAGTGACGAATCAGGTCCCAGGTGGTGAGGAAGGTGACAGCCCCAGCTCCACGGGGACGTACGGCCACGTGCACACCATCCTCGGGGCCACAAACAGACCAGTAAGCCTTCAATCTGGACCTGCGTGTGTCTCTGGTCCCATCCACACCAGGGCCTGTGGACGGCACAGACTGCATGGGGACAGGCCGTGACCCTCCAGGGTCCCAGGGCAGAAGCCAGAGCCCAGATCCCCTTAGGGACGGCGCACACAACCACGGTCCCTGCTCTCCCAGCTACACGCCGCCTCCCAGCACGGGCCCTGGCAGTTCTCAGAAGCGGAAGAAGGGGTGAGGGGCTGGGAACCCCTCCCGGGTCTCTGACACCGAAATGGTGTCCAGTGGTGTCCAACAGCTTGGGGCTCAGGCTTGGGGTCCGCCCCCGCCCACGCTCAGGCAGCTGGCCCCCGGGTCACAGCAAACGCTCCTGGATGAAACACCGACGAGGCTGGCAAGTAACCCTTCCCCAGACCCCGCCGCGAGGCTGTTTCCTGATTAAAGCTTTACTGAATCAATAGCAATAAAGTGGTCCCAAAGAAATCAATTGAAGCAGAGCCCTTTTTAAGAAAAACCACTCTTTCCGCAGGGAAAAACCACTTAAAAATAACCCACACGACTATTCTGGGTTTTGCAGCAGTCTTGCTGGGTCTCTGCAAAGGCCACCGTGTTACCTGGAGATGAATCACACACGCCGGGGATCCACGCTCCCCCAGAGAGCCGGATTCCGACGCGGCCGCCCTGGCGCTTCCGAGAAACCAGAGCACCTGTTTACAACCTGAATCAAAACCCTTAGCGTGCTCGGGAAGAGCGTGATCGCGGAAGGAGTTGGAATGGAGTCCCATGCTAGTGGGAGGTGTTTCTCTCCCTGGCCGGGGCCGTGGCCCCAAAGAGGCCGGCAGAGTCGGGGCCAGGCCCTCACCCCCCAGGTCCAGCCTGGACACTGATGGGATCGGCCACACAGAGACCGGAAAAAAAGCAGGAAACTCAGAGGCAGACAGAGAACACAACGGGGCGGGGCTGAGACGTCCCCCAGCCCCGGGTCAGGGCAGATTCCGGACAGACTGCTGGGAGAGCCGGGCCTTCCCCAGGCCGCCGGCCAGCAGCAGACGTTGAGCCCCCAAGGGCAAGTCTGGACGAGCCCCACCAGCTCCCCCACTGCCCAAACCTGACATCAGGGAACCCTCCTCATCACCCTGTACTGGGGCCGTGACCAGCCCGGCCCCCGCCTCCCCAAACACCCTGGAGCCCGGGGCTTCTCCCGCTTCCCCAGGCGCAAGCTGGAACAGTGTTCCTGCTGGGGTGACTGCCCCCGTGTCCTCTCCGGCCCCAGCCTTCCAGACCGCGGACCGTGGCCTCCAGTCCACTCCCAGCACCGCGACCGGGCAGAACCTTCTGAAACCAAAGCCAGGACATCGTGCCCACTCCAGCCCCCTTCTGCGACTGCAGCCCCGGGGGAAACCCCCTACCCACCCCACCCCCTGCCCCGCCTCCCCGCAGCCTGGAAGGCGTGGCTCTGAGTTCCTCCCACCTTTCCCCCCCAGAGGACCGAGGCTCCCCGCGGTGGCCCCCCAGGCTCTGAGCTCCTGGAAGGAGTTGCTGGGCCTCCCCCACCTTTCCCTTGTCCTGAGGACCAACGGATCCCAGACAGGAGGTGCTCAGTAAAGGTTCCCTGGGAGCTGGAAGGTCCCGGTGAGCTGTGGGAACTGTGGGAAGAGACCCTGGGGAAAGGCCTGGGAAGAGGAGACCCGACGACGGCAGGACAGAATCCGGCTGCCGGGAAGACCACACTCCTCTCACAGAAAGGCCTGGAGCCCCACTGCACCCCACAGTGACCTGTATTGAAACCGGTGTCTGCGGGTCCCCGCAGCTCGTGTCACATGAAGCACAGGAGGGGGGACCGACTCCCAGGCTCCCGGGCCTCCGGGGCCCTCGCCTGCTCACACAGCGACACATTTCACAGGTGAACCCACTGGGTGCGGGCAGGGGGGAGGGTCGGGGTCACTGAGAAGCACGTCGAGGGGGGCATGCGGCCCAGCCTGGCTCCTGACCCCCCCATGACCGCCCTTCTCAGGCTCAAGGAGGAAACAGGGCCCGGGCAGCCCGGGGATAAGGGTCCCCTGGGAACACGCAGGCGGCAAAGACAGGGGCTTCTCCCGAGCCCCGGCCTCCCGCACCCTGCTGCCAGCACGGGGGTCCTGGTGCCAAGTGTCCCTCCGCGCATGGGGGGCGGGGGGCAGGGCTGGGGCCCAAGCCGCCGGCAGCAAGCAGGCTACTTCCCGAACACCCTCGTCAGCTACGGCCCTGCTCCCCCACAGCCGGCCAGCTAACAGATGTTCCACTTAAGCAGCTAAATTACCACAAAATACACCCAGAGCCGCCAGGCCCCTTTCTCCCAAGGTTTATTTGCATGGGAGGAGGGGGGTACGTGAGCATTCTATCTTCTCTTTTTTGAGAAAAAAAAAATTACAACACACACGAGTTACAAAAAAGAAAGCAGATGCCTGCGCATGAATGACTGAGGGAGGGCGTCGATGGCACCCATGGCTCGCCACGTGGGACAGGACGCTGCGGCCACAGGTGCGCGGGCGGCCACGGGTTCGAGTCCTGCGTCCATCTCCCACCGGCGAACTTGGACCAGCTCCTGTGCTCCCTGGGCCCCAGCCTCCGAGGCTCTCAACGGGCTGCTGCCGGCCTGCACTCCGCCGGGGCCGCCCTCCGCCGGCGCCAGGTCCGTGACCACCAAGCACCTGCAGCACTGGGGCTAATTCTCATCACCTACATGTCGCGGGGCAGCCGGGTAGCCGCCCAGACCGGGCACGGCAGGTGACACCATCGTGCCCGAGGATCGCCGGGAGGTCTGAGCACTCTGGCAGGATCCCTGGCCCAGCAGCCACAGGCGGTCTGGGAGCTGGCCTGCACGGCCCCGCGGGGCAAAGCAGCAAGGCTGAGGACCAGCGCCGCTCTGCAGGGCGCCCAGGCCGGGGCCGTGTCCCACCCTGGGCGACACAGCCACCACCAGCCGGAGGCTCAGGCAGGAGCGGAGGCAGGGGATGGGGACCCCGGAGCTGGTCCAGAGAGTGTGGTCCTGAGCAGAAACAGAACCAGCTGGCCAGGGGGCATCCCGGGCCCTCCCCAAGAAGACAGGGTGGACAGAGCTTGGCAGGTGAAGCCCCAGGGCCCTCAGGCGAGTGGATGCCAGCCCCCAAACTGACGGCAGACAGCATCACCCAGACTTTCCGGGGCTGCACACAGGCACGGAGAGGAAGCCTCTGGCCGCAGAGACCGCACCTGGCCTCCTGACCCCGACGTCCCCTCGGATCCGTCCACACACACCTAGTTCCGAAAGGAGCCCCGCAGTGCGGCTGGGCTTCCAAACCCCCACGGAGCCGAAGCAGGTATGAGCACGTGCTGCCTACAGCCTGGGCTGACCGACCCGGCCACACACTCCCAGACGGGGCGCCTGCCCCCGCGGCTCCTGCGGACAAGGCCCTCGGGAAGCCACGCTGGCCGGAACACCCGCGGCTGGGGCGGCGGGGAGGACTCCGGGAGCACGGCTGCCAACGTGGGGAAACCGAGTCTCCCAAAGACAGAGAAAGCCCACATCCTTACTGAACACCGAGGCCACCTCTGCGTGGGCTTCCCGGACACCGTCGCGGCCCGGGGAATGCGGGTCTACGAGGTGTCACGACCACACCCCTCCTTTACCCCGTGGCAGCGGGCACGCACGCGACTTGTAGGCCAGGGCACAGACTCCGCGGCAGGTGCAGGGTGGCTTCCCGCAGGAGAGAGGACACGCACACGGATCCCTGACACCCAGACCGCAGGACCCCTTCCTCGTCCGTCGGCAGACTTCAGATGTCCCAGGGCCCTCCCTCCCATGCACCCGTGGAGGTCCCATTTCACAGGGGGGACAACTGAGACCTGACACCTCACAGGCTCCCAGACCCATCTGCCCTCACCCCAGCTCTCCTGGGCCACCCTGTCTCAGGCACCGAGTCGAGAGCCTGGAGTAGACGCAGCCATTCCCTGACTCCTCACTCCTGCACAGGGAAGAAGCCTAGAGGAATGCCCGCCTTGGGGATCCCGAGTCCGGGAGCAGCGTGCACCCAGGGCAAGACGGGTCCGAGAAACGTGCCTCGTGGAAGGCCAGGCAGGGCTGACCCACCCTCCAGGCCCGGCGCGCCAGCACTTTTAGGGACCCAAATGTGGGTGAAGTCAAAGACAATATGCAAATTTATACTATTAGTATTCTGAGCTGGACGTCAACCCAGTCTTACGAAAAAGACTTTTAGCATTTCTTATTCTTAAGGAAGAGGGAGGCCGCAAGCGAAGGAGCACAGGGCCCTCAAGAGTCACATGGTGGCCCTGAGGGTCCCGCCACGGCCAGCATGGGCTCCAGGCACTCGCCGGCCACACACCTGCTCAAATTCCTCCCAGCCCCCCGAGGCAGATGCTACCTTTCTGTGGTCAAAGACACATAACGAAATTTACAACCAGCGCCACAATCTGGGTCCAGAGCCTTGTCGTGACCTCAAACACAAAGCCAGACCTGTAAGCAGCCCGTCAGCTTCCCTCCCCGTGGCCCAGCTCCCGTCAGCGCTGGATGTGCGCGTGAATGGAATCACGGCAGCCTCCCTGACCCTCGCCCTCTGGCATCTGGCTTCCCTCCCCAGGCACGCTGTTTACCTTTACCTGTCCATCCACTGAGAAGGATGCTGTTTTGTACCCCCATTCTACAGAGAGGAAAACTGAGACCCCACAATGGTGAAGCTCGAGGGCCCACCATGGTAAGCAGGAAAGCCAGGGCACCAGCCCTGAGCCTTCGCCGCCCCAACTGTGCCCGGACACCTCGAGAGGGGGAGCCCGGCCCCCTGTGCAGCCAGGAAGGCAAGGACCCAGGGGAAGCAGCCATGTGGCAAGTCCTGGGGAGCCTTGTCACAACCCACTGCCCAGCCTCAAGCCTGCTTCCTTTGAGCTCTGGGGGGAGCACAAATTAGACCGAATGGTTCAGAGTCAGTTCTCGCGTGAAAGCCATCGTCTACAGAGGAAAACAGCTCAGATCTGAACGGCCTCGTCCCTCCCTGAGATGACTGTCAGGGACACTCACTCCCGTCCCTGCAGCCAGATGAGCCGGGGGCTGGGGGAGCGGAGCCTGGATGCCCACTCTGGGCCTGGAGGAGTATATCAAGAGTGGGAGGAGCCAAGGGGCAAGGGAGGGAGGGCGGGAGGGTCTCGGGATGTAGCTGCCATGAGCAGGAGGGACCAGAACCTTCTGCCCCCCAGGGGCCTAACACAGGATGTGAACAGACTGAAGCTTCCCAAGGCGTCGTGCACCCAGGACATGTGTTGGTGGCCCCAGGAACCAGACACCTGCTTGTACAGTTAAAAGCTGGGACAGCCCACGCCCCGGCCATGACCTCTGTCACCAGGGCACCTCCCTATTCCTGGGGGGGACACCGAGGCCTCCCGGCACACGCCCACCACCCCCAGGGGCCACAGCTGGCCCCGCGGGGAAGACAAGCCAGAGAAGTTAGGAGAGGGCTTCAGAGCTCTGGTGTGAGAAAGGCCAGGGCAGGTGGGGTCCCACCTCTCCGAGCTGTGGGGACCCTGGCAGGCGGCTCTGGGTCCCTCTGCCTGGAGCCATGGGTCTACACCGCCCACCCCTGGCAGCATCCGACGTGTAGGGCACAACTATGACAATCAAGTGAATATTGGTGCAAACAGGAAACATGGAAAGGGAGGCGCGCTCAGCGAGGAGACCAGGCAGAAGCAGGGCAGGGGTGGTGGGGGAGGATGCACATGGCGGGGGGAGGCTGGGAGAGGCACAAGAGCGGCGGATCCAAGCATGCCCACCAACACAGGGACTCCGGGGATGCCCTCCGGCACCTGCCCTGCCACCTTCCACGTCAGGGGTGCACCTGCCGTGCCTCAGTGGGGCCTCGCAGGCATCGGGGTGGGCCAGGGGGCAGACAGCGGAAGCCTGGCAGGGTCCCCCTCCCCGCACAGACGGCAGCACGGGCTGGGGGGGTGGAGCGGGAGGTGGATCCCCCCAGTGCTGGAAAGACCTGGAGACTGCAGAGCCTGGCGGACAGATGGGAGGAGAGACCACGGACACCGCTGCCCGGGAGGCCCGGAGTCCAAACAGGCAAACCAACAGACGCGCTCGGGGCCTCAAGTTCAAGGTGACTCGGCGAAGACAAGCAGGTGTGTCGAGGTCCTTCTATAAACTCTACTGAGACGGCACACGAAGCCCACGGAACAGGGAGGAGCCACCAGCCCGGTCCTGCCCCCTCGGCGGCGGGGCGTTTGTTCTCGTTTATCTTTTGGATTCAGAAACAACAGAGCAACTACAGACGCAGGCAGAGACGGGCCTGAGAGCACAGAGGGTCAGGGCTCCTCCGGGCTGCCCCGGGGCGCGCCCTGGCCTCAGCAAGGCAGGCCTGTCCAGGCAGCAGACAGGGACTTGTCCCACGAAGCTGGGGGAGGGGCGGCTCCCGAGCACCAGACCTCTCTCCCAGTCATGTGGACGGGCCACTGTCACCTCCCCAGGAAGCCCCCGTCGCAGGCCTGCTCAATTCCTCCACGTAGGAAAGTGCCATGCTGTTTCTTCGGGACTCCCCCTCCAGAAGGTCAGGGCCGCAAAATCGGGAGTCTCTGCCGCTCCTGCCCAATGCCCACGGGGAGGTGAAGGCGAATGTGTCAGTGACACAGCGAGCCCCCTCCCAGCAACGAGCAGCAGGTGAAAGGGCCTCGAGGGCCAAGCCGGCCAGCCCTGGGCCGTCTGTGGGTTCTGGCATTATGCATCCCCAGCCTCCCCGCCCACCGGGACCATCCAGGGGCTGTACTGCAGGCTGGCAAGAGGCCTCAACCTCCACCTGGCCATGTGACCTCGGACAGCCCCCTCGGTGTCTCCGTTATCTGCCCCACCGGCGTCTCAGCGTCTCCTCAGGCGCAAGGGGCAGCTGGTGCAGGGCAGCCAGGGAATCAACCCTCCCAGAACAGGGCCCAGCTGTCAGTAATGATCGAGAAGACCTGGGGGGCCTGCCTCTGCAACAACCACCCCTCTTCACCCTTCAGTTACCCAAAGGCATCCAGTCTTCAAGGCCAGCTCGAGTGCCACCTCCTCCATGAAGCCCTCCACCGTCCCTGCCCTCAGGATCCAAGCATCCGTATCTGATAAGGACTAACACAGTCCCAAAAGATGTGACAGCAAACCCTTCGTCGGTCCCCACCTCCTGTCCCGTGCAGCAGCAGGGCTCCTGGGGAGGAAGCATCGGAGAGAGGGCCTGGGACCCTCCCAGCAGGCACCCAAGGTCACCTGCACAGGGAGGGGCAGGGCTGCCCTCCAATCCCACCCCCGCCTCACCCCTACCCCAGCACCGCTTGGCCAGGGGTCCTCCATCTTTCTCCGGATCACCCAGCCACCACCTGCCAGGGCGGAAGGCTAAATGAAGAGTGGGAAGGGCTTGGGGGCAGGAAGGAGGGAGGGTCCAACTTGCTGCCGCTGGCTGCCCACCCTCTCTTAACCTGGGCAAGCAGAGGCCCGCTGGTCAGGGAAGGCAGCTGGGCCCACCAGCAGGAGCGAGCCAGCCCCCTGGGCCTGGGGAGACAAGCAGTGTCCGGGAGACTTGCGGGGCCAGGTGCGAGGCAGGCACAGTGCCAGGCCCGCCAAACCCTCCCAGCAGCCTGCGCGGTGGCCGCGGGCACCCCCTGCAGATGAGGAGACCAGGGCTCAGCCAGGCCTGCGACCCCACCCCACTCCCACGGCGGCCCACTGGCCCACGGCGGGGGACCCCTCCACTGCCGTTCCAGATGGCAGCCAGTGTCCGCGCCGTCCCAGACATCGGGGGGCCCAGCCCAGCAGGCCCTGCTGCCTCCCCTATGACGGGGGGCGGGCTAAGGGCAGAGCCCCACCACAACGCCTCAGTGGGTGAGACGAGGTCCTGGCCCCAAGCACTTAGCCCGGTTTCTGGGACAACGTGGAGAGAGCTCTGTCCTTGCCGAGTGCATCCAGGGCCCAGGACACAAATGGAGATGTGACGGCAAAGCTCTGGGAGGGCGGGGACGAGGGCCGGGGCTCCTTCACAGGCCCCAGGACAGGCCCTTAGCCCAGCAGACAAGCCCTACTGCCTGGTTTTGTGGAGGCTACAAGCTGGAGAAGGTTTCCATGTTTTTAAACAGTTGGGGAGAAAAAAAGAATATATTTGGTGACACATGAAAATGACATGAAATTCACATTTCATTCCCCATGAAGTTTGTTGGCACCCAGCCACGCTTACTCATTTCCAGACCGGCCACCGCTGCCTTCACACCAGGAGGGCAGAGCTGGCTGGTGACCACGAGCCTGTCTGGCCCACAAGGCCTAAAATACTTACCGTCTGGCCCTCGACACAAGTCAGTGCCAACCGCTGCCCAGGGAGCAGGGCGCTGGTCATCAGCTGGGGCGCTGGGGGCACAGGGGCAGATGCAAGGGGCCATCAGGAGGGAGGGCCACCTCGCACGGCCTCAGCCATGGGCTGCTGGACTCGGGCCTGGGCCTCTGCCTCAACCAGGGTCCCGCCACACCGGCCCCGACTGTCCCTCCCAGAAATCCCACCCCTCGAAGCCATGAAGCCGCAGACACACACGTGGCCTGGACACCCATGGCCGGGAGGAGGGGGCTGGAGGGTATCGTGCTGCCGACCACCCAGAGCAGGACCCACTGCATTCTGGGAAGGATGACAGAGTCCCTCTCCAGAGAGGGGACACCCTTGGCCACCCTTTCCTCAAGCAAGGGAGAGCCCAAAGGAGCCACTCATGTGGGGGATCCCCGCCCCACAGTGCGCACCCCGTCAAGGCTGCTGGCCACACACAAGGGGGCTCAGTGGAGCTCCCCGTTCTCAGCACGGAGACACCCAGGTCCAGGGCCCGGATGGACTCCCCACCCAATACACAGCACGCCTCCAGCTCCAGCCCAGCCCAGCCACGCCGATCCCAAAATAGTCCACCGTCCCCCACCGTCCCCCACCGCCAAGCGGTGCCTTCCCATGACCTGGGCACATGACACCCACAGGCTTGCCTGCCGATTCCACACCCAAGCCTCAGGACTGCACCCCACAGTCCTGGCGACACCCCCACACCAGCCAGTCAGGCCAGCGATAAGGTGGGAGCCCGGCACACTGGCCTCTGCCCCCAGCCCGGCCCCCCTCCCCGCGGGGGCCCGTCAGAGTCATAAGCCCAGCCACATGGGAAAGCCAGGGTTGGGGAAATCCACATATCTCCACTTGTCACTATCACTCGGTCTAAGAATCATTTTCGGCACTTTTCCTGACCGACCTCCTATACCAGAGGGATCATGTGTCTGTTTTGTACTCTAGGTACAACTGAGATTTATGTATGAAAAGAACCTGATTTCGGGCGCCTGGGTGGCTCAGTTGGTTAAGCGACTGCCTTCGGCTCAGGTCATGATCCCAGAGACCCGAGATCGAGTCCCACATCAGGCTCCATGCTCGGCGGGAAGCCTGCTTCTCCCTCTCTCACTCCCCCTGCTTGTGTTCCCCCCCCTCTCTGGCTGTGTTTCTCTCTGTCAAATAAATAAAATCTTAAAAAAAAAAAAAAAAAAGAACCTGATTTCTTCTCCTCCAAAGAATTGATTTTTGCCTCCTGGAGACCCTATCCCCCTGCTGAGAAGGCAGGGGTTCATTAAAACATATCATTAAAATTAATACCACGCATTTCTTTTTACTTTTTAAAGATTTCATTTACTTATTCATGAGAAACAGAGAGAGAAACAGAGACAGACAGAGACAGAGACAGAAGCAGGCTCCCTGCTGAGCAGGGATCCCGACGTGGGACTTGATCCCAGGACCCTGGGATCATGACTGAGCCGAAGGCAGACGCCCAACCATCTGAGCCCCCCAGACACCCCTCTCTTTCCCTTTTTAACAGGATCACCAGAGCTTTTGAAATACAGACAGAACTCACATGTTTCTATCTGGCATCTGTGATACAGGCAGAAAACAAAGACAAGCGTGCCCACCGCACACCCATCTACACCCGTGCCCCCGCCCCACGCGCGCGCACACCTCCACCTCCCACACGGAGGGCACCGGGAGCAGGGACAGCCTGCAGCGGTGTGCACATCAGCACCCAAATCTTGGCTTCTAAATACCCCTCTCCGCAATGGAACCAGAGCTTCTTAGAGACAGGGCTGACTCCGGAGCTGGAATTCAGAAGAATGCAAAGGAGTCTGGGCATCACACTCCAGAAAGGAGCACAATGCTCAGAAAATGCCGAGAACATGGGGTGCCTGGGTGGCTCGGTCGGTTAAGCTCCAGCCCTGTGTCGGGCTCTGTGCTCAGCGAGGAAGTCTGCTTGCCCCTCTCCCTCTGCTCCTCCTCTCTCTCTCTCTCTCAAGTAAATAATAAAATCTAGAAAGAAAGGAAGGAAGAGAGAAAGAAAAGAACAAAAGAAAAGAAGGAAAAAAGGAAAGAGGAAGGAAGGAAGGGAGGGAAGGAGGGAGAGGAAAGAAAGGAAGGTAGAAAGGAAAGAGGGAGGAAGGAAGGATATAAATGCTGGAAACACGTCGGAAGACGTATAGCACCTGGTTTGAAGCAGTTCCCCGGGTCGAACCCGGGACAACGTGAGCATGAAAAGAAATGACAGTAACATATGATGATCTGTGCAATACAAGAGGAAACCATGACACACTGGCAGAAAGAGAGAGGGGAAGGAAACACTGGGGGTGCACCTTGTCCCAGGTCCCTTTGAGAGAAGAGCTGTGGACGCCAGGGGACAGAGCAGCGCCACAGAGTGGACAGACAGACACCGCCTGGGAGGAGAGCATCCCGCAGCGGGACCCGCAGGACGGGAGCAGGAGCAGAGGGTCGTCGCTGGTCCGCCCCCACAGGCGGGCGAATCTAGTCCCGAGGGGACACAGAGGGACCCAACGGTGGGACGTTCTGCAACAAAGGGTGCCCGGAACCGGCAGCTGTGGAGGGCATGACACCGAGGGAAGGCTGCGGAGACGCCCTGGGCGGGGGGCTGACGGGGAAGAGCGCAGGCAGCACCCCTCGGCTTCCCCTTCCGCTGCACCGGCATTTCCGGGGACACGGGAGTGGGTCCCACGTGGGACAGGGATGAGAGGCTGAGCTGAGCTCAGAGGACAGTGCCCTCGTTTTTCAGGCGTTCAGGGTGAGGGCCCCAAATTTCCCACTCACCTCCCCTGGGGCGAGAAAAACCTATGTGTGCATGTGGCGCTCTTCCGAAAGTCCAAGATATTTTCCAACATTTGGAAAAGGACAAGAGGCTTCCTGCTTCTACAGGAGCACGGGTTCCTCGGTGCTGCCCTCTGCCCTGGTGTCACACGGTTCAACCTCAGGGTCCAGGCCCGGGCCTCCTGCACTCGGGAGCCCCGGACACCGTCGGGCTACCGGCCCGGGGACATCTGGGCGACACCGCCACACCCTCGCTCTTCTGGAAGCATCACGAGAGCAGGACCCCAGCCAGGCGGCGCCCAGCCCCTCACCAAGCACAAAGCCTGCCTCGGAATGAAGGAACGCACGGAGCCCTACAGGCCCCCGAGATGATGTCCTGGAGGAGGGGCCCAGCCCAGCCCCCTCCAGAAGACCGTGGCCCCCACGTGCTGGCTAGAGTGATACCCCTAGAAGTGCAGGGTTAGCGACATACCCCTGGCACACTGGGGGCCATGGCCAGACTTGCCATGCCGTGGGCCAAGAGAGTGCAATCAGAGGAGGCTTCCTGGAGGAGGAGCTAGACCAACTCCTCCAGGAAGGACCAGGCCAAGAGAGGGGGAGGTGAACAGGCAAGGGCACGTGGATGCTGGTGGTAAAGGTAAGGAAGTGGGGAGCGAGAGGCTGAGGCAGGGTGGGAGGCGTGGCGGGGGAGTAATCCCACGGGGGCCCAGGGGCCAGGCTTCCCTATCTGATCTCCAGCAAGGAGGCCTGCCAGGGCAGTGTGGGCAAGAGGCTGGGTGGTGCCCTCTGGGTTCAAACTGCGGACAGAACGCAGGGGCTGCCTGCTGGCGTCAGCAACCTCAGGACAGCCACGACCAAAGCCGCTCCAGACACACGTGATCTCTCGTTAGGATCAGCAGATTGTGGCCATACCTAATTAGTTTAATTAAACCCAAGGTGGCTTTCAGGCATTTTGGATTAAAAAAAAAATTACAGCACGGCCTGCCAGCTCCAGGAGGGCAGGACGGAGGGCCCGACCGGCTCTCTCCACGAGCACCTCCTAGCTCTGTACACAGCAGATGCCCCATAAGTGCACATGCTCTCGTGCTCCTGTGGGGCCAATAACACAGCTGAGGTCAACTCAGAGTGGAGGGACATTCCAAACGCTCTCCTCTGAAAACAGGATGTCACCACGAGAAGCCAGCACGGCCTTCTGCACAAGGGGAACAACACGGAGGCTTCTGGGCTGGGCGGGCGTCGGGCTCTCCAGACGGCACAGAGGTGGGAAGGCACTGCAGACTGTACTGGCCAGCAAAGCAGCCAGACCCCTTCAGAACCCAGGCGCCCACCCCACACCCCAGCCCCCCTGTGGGAGCAGACCCGCGGCAGCGGCCCCTGAAGGAAGTCGGTCAGACAGCTCGAGGAAAGCCTGCGGAATCCAATTCATTTCAGCAATCCTACAAAGGAGACCTAAGCTCTCGATTTGGTTCCGTCTCTTCCAATCTCTGTGACCTGACGCCGGTCCCTGGGTCTCTCTGAGCGTCAGCTGCCTCATCCATAAAACAGGGATGGCATGGCCTCCCCAGGATTGTGCTCGCCCAGGCCGGACCAGTAAGAAAGGGCAGCTTAGCCTGCTGTTCCTGGGATCCGAGCACCGTAGCCAACAGGACATCTTCCGTCCCCCGCTGCAGCTTCCCGAACCACAAAGACCAGCCACGCAGTGAAGCCCCCGGACTCCTCTCCCAAACCCCGCACAGCCATACGTGGTAAAAAAAAGAATTATTTCTTAACGGCGAATATACAGGCAGAGCCAGAGGGCAGACCCAATGAATGCACGTTCTCACGGCACCCACAGTCATCCCTGCACCAGCGACAGACATACAAAGATGGGGTGGCCCGCCCCACCCCCTCCAAGATGACCAGTGGGCCGAGGTCAGGGGACCAGCCTTCAGCCTCAGCCGAAACAGTGATCCCTGCCAACGTCCAGATGGCCACCCTAAAATCACTAACATCCACTCCACACCGCACTGAGGATAATCTCTGCCTTAACCTCAGCAGGTGACCCTAAGGTGCCTACTAGTGCTGTTCCCATTAAACAGAGGGGGAAACTGAGGCCCCAAAGGCGGTCCCCCACCGGGAAGGGGACAGTGCGAGGCTTCAGTGAGCACACGTCCACGAACACACACACGCACACCCAGCCGGTTCTCCCTAACACCGAGTCCCCCTTGATACCCTTTCAGCGAGGCTGGGACACCGAAGGGCTGCCGTCCCCCCGATGGCTCCAGGGACCCCAGGATGTCCCTGCACTTCCAGCACCGCGGCTAAGCCCGGCCACCTGCCACAGCCGGGTACCCCCTCTTCCCCCACCCTGCCCAAACCCCAGCTGGAGAAGGGCAGCCCGGGGAACCCAGAGGCCCACCAGGCCCAGGCTCTGTGCTGTGTCCCGTGCCCCAGCCTCCCTGCCAATCAGCCAGGAAAACAGCCAGCAGCCAACAAGCCTGGGCAGCCCCTGTCATTGACAGCCCAAGGCAGACACTCCCGCCCCATGGCCCCGTGGCCTGGCTGGCTCTGCCCGCAGCAATCCTTCCAGCTCTCAGTTTCTCTGGCCCTGCCCTTCCCCCACCCCAGGGGAGGACAGAGGTGAGGATCGGATTTTTGAAAGCACTCTGCAGCAGGGTGCCTGACCGAGGGAACTCTGGCTTCCTCGGCATGAGAGAGCCTGAGCCTAAGGACAGCACCAGCTTCTGGGGAGCCTTGAGATCACATGCCTGCACCCCAGGGGGCTCCCTCAATAGGATGCCTACCTCGGTGGTCCTGGGCTGTTATCGCTGAGTGGGAGGGCAGCCCCCCCCTTTCAGGACTCCTCTTTGTCAGCAGCCACCCCCCCCTTTCCTCCCTGGAGGAGGGGATGCCCTCATCTCCTTGGAAACGCAGTCACAGCCAAAGGGCAGAGGCCATGCAGCTCAGCCTGGAAAAGCTGTGACTCACTCCATCCCTCCTTCTCCCTACCCGGATCTCCCATGTCACATATGTACTGCTGTTGTCCACGCGGACTTGCCGTGGGCCACAGAGGACAGGGCTACGGGGCTAACAGGAAGGTCAACCCTGCACAGGGCTGGTCAGACCCAGGCTGGCTCCCGGGGCCCCTTGAACACCCAGGACCCCTTCAAATGGAGCTGGAGTGAGCGTTCTGTGTGACTCCAGGAAAACACCACCCGGGCTTCGTTCTGCTCAAGTGTTAGCCAAGTTCCCTTTAAGGGGACAGGCAAAGCAGCTCCTGCCGGCTGCGCGGACATTTTCCGGCCAGCGGGCAGCCACACGCGCTGAGCCACGACAAAGGCCACACTTGAGGGTGCTGGCCAAGGGACGCGGGCGCCGCTCGCACCAAGTTGCGCGGCCCTAACGAAGAGGAGGCGGCGAGCCGAGCCCACCCGCTCCCTCCGGCCCCTGGGGCTCCCGCTCCCCGCCCCGCGCTGACTCCTCCGGCCGCGCCCCGCTGGTCCCGCCACCAGGCGCGAAGTCGGAGGACGCGACGCGCGACGAGGCCCCCCCAGACCCCCAGAGGTAGCGGGATCCACTGGGTCGGAAGGGACGGGGAGAGGGGACGGCAGCGGCGGGGCTCCCCTCACCCGGGCGCCGCAGACCGGCCCGGGGCGCTTCCAGGCGGTGCCCACGGGCGGCGGCTGGCGCGCCCCGGGCTTGGGGGACTTTGGTCAACTTCGCGCCTCCGGGGCGTGCTCCTCTCCACCCGCGACCGCCCGCGCGCCCGGACCCTCACCTGGGACATCTGCGGCCGGAAGTTGATGTCCTTGAGGTCGATGGAGCCGGGGGAGAGGTTGTGCAGCAGCTGGCACAGGAGGACGCCGTCGCGCAGCGCCTGCGCCAGATCGAACACCACCGCCGTGGGCCACACGACCCGGTGGTTGGGCGGCAGGACCTTGCAGTCGATGAGCCAGCGGCCGCACTGCCGCCACTGCTCCATGGCGCCCACGGCGGCCGCACCGCCGGCCCGGCTCAGGGCAGCGCTCCGGCCAAAGTGCGGCGGCCGCGGGGCATCCCGCCCGCCCGCGCGGGGCTCGGTGGCCGGGGCGGGGCTAGGCGCGGGCGGCCCAGGGTCCCCGCTGCGCCGCCGCGCGTCCCCTCCTCTTCCTCCTGCTCCGGCTCCTCGCGGGCCGCCGCTCCCGCCCACGTGCGGCCGCGGGGTGGGCGCCGCGCAGTGCGCGGGACCCCCTCACACACACCGGCGCCCCCGGGCCCCGGGCCGGGCTCCACGCCTCCCGCCGCCGCAGCGCCCCGCTATCCGCCCCTCCGGGCGCCGCATGCTGCGCTCGGGGCGCCCCGCGGCCGCCGCCGCTCCTGCCCCGCCCGAGACAAAGGGCCGGCGGGTCGCTCGCTCCGCGCGTCCGGAGCCTGGGCCGCCCTCGCCGCCGCCGCTTTGTTTGCCCCGCCTGCGGGCTCCGCGCTCGGCGCCCGGCGCTCGGACTCCGCGGCGCTGCGGCTCTGGGGTTGCGGGGGCGCGGGGGGCGCGGGGGCGCGGCCAGGGGCGGGGCGGGGCGGGGGCGGGGCCGGCGCGCGGGCCTGGCACCGCCCCGCCCCCGCCCCCACTTCCTGCCCCGCCGCCCGCCAAAGTTGCGGAGGGCGGGGGCTGCGGCGCCGCCCCGGGCCCGCCCACTCTGTCCGCGGGGCGCCGGGACTTTTGAGAAGCTCTGCGCCCAGGGCGGGCGACCTCGCCGGTGGAGGGATGGCCCGGTCTCGGTCTGTGCGTTGGCCCTACGTTCCGCTCGCCGGCGATCAGTCGGTGGCCCCTGTCGCGCTGGCCCCAGGCCCCCTGCGTCCCCTCGGTCCATCAAAGCGTCCCCGAGACATAACTCGAGGCCCAAGGCACACACGGGCAGGGGATGCGCCCAGAAACCCCAGCCCATCCTCTGCTCTGGCCAGGGACCCAAAGGCAGCCCCCCACCCACCCCGGACCCCACACAAAGGCCGGGATTCCCCCACTTTGTGACCCAGAGGCCTGGCCACTTGCAGCTGCTCAGGGCAAATCCTGGCGTCTGAGATGGAATATGTGAGATTAGTAAGTGAGAGAGAGGGCTGGTCATGAGGCCTGAGCTGCCTGGGCCCTGGGTCCCGGCAGGCGGCTCGCTGACTGCAGGGTCCACTGAACCCGCCCTGAACTCCTTCCTGAGCCGCGCCCTGGGGTGGGGGCCCTGTTTTCAGCACTGGCCTCCTCCCTGACAGTGGCACAGCTTCAGGGACATTAAGAGCCAATCTGGCAGTGAAATGATGTGGATCCTGGCTCAGCTCAGGAGCCGTGGGTTCTCCTCACTGGTGTGCTGGGCCACCCTGAGCAAGACGCAGCCCCGCCCTGAGACTCTTGCCCTTCGCCGGGGTGGGGGTGGGACCACCCGCCTAGACAATAGTGCTTGAGTTCTGAGCCTGTGTTCGCTGGGGTGCCCAACCCCCTCCTCCACTGGGTGCCACCCCCACCTCATTGTGGGTGCAGAGAGGATCCCCCAGGCCTCCTGCAGGGCTCAAACCTGCCCTTTCCCCAACTAAGGAGGAAGCTTGGGGGACCAGGCCAGGGTCCAGCCCATGGAGAAAAGCAGGAGAGGAGCTGGCCTCCCAGACACACCCCAGGCCCTGTGAGGAGTGGTCATGGCCAGAGTAAAATCAGGCCAAGTGGCAGGGGAGCTCCAAACTACCACCCAGGTGTCCTTCCTTTGAGGACCTGAGCAGGAAAGAACCTGCCGCAGAGGGGCGCAATTGAGCCTGTTTAGCCTAAGGCAAAAGCAAGAAATTCCCCCCCCCCCACCCGGCAGCATCACCCTGAGAAATGGAAGCCCGGGGATATAGCATGAACTGCACCCCTCCAGCACCGTCTCTGAGAGCCTTGCAGTGCCCGCTCTCCACCTGTAGAGCGGGGAGCCTGGTACTCCATCAGCATTGTTTGTGATGGTCAATAGGACCTGGCAGGGCATGGGGCAGAATGGGGCTCCAGCAGCCCTTCCTCTGGGGTACCCTATTATTGGTGCCCCCCTTAATGCCTGTGTCTCTCTCCCACAGGTGACTGCCTCAGCAAGAAAAGGGCCCCTGTCCTCACTGGCCTTCCTGGCCTTCCTGCCTGGGCAGAGACCCAACCAAGGTGAGCCCAGACCAGGACGCGGTGCCCCGAAGCTGACCATGCAGGCAGTCGCCTGCTGCCCCCTGGTGGTGGAGAAGGGCACTGTCGCCACCTGGCTACCCCGCTGGACAGGGAAGCTGGGGTTTAACCTTGAGAATGGTCACCTCAGGGGAGACTCAGACCTCGCTGCTGTGTAGTCCTGAGCCAGTCACCGCCCCTTCAGCGTTCCCAGTTTCCCTTCTGGACGTCTCACAGCATCCTTGGAAGGCTCTGCAGGCAGGCTGCACAGGAATGGATGTGGGTGTGCTGAGCAGGTTCAGACTGTACCAACTTGAAGCACGGATCAGAAAGAGGGGACCCCTGTCATCCTCACGCCCTGGGACCCAGAGCTGCCTACCAAGACCACCTTGGCAAAGACATGGAACCCTCAGTGTGGCCCACCTTTAGCACGGCCAGTGACGGCTTCAGGGGGAGGGGAGAGGTTCAGGGCTAGGGCAGCCCACAGCAGAGGCGGGGAGCTGGGCCCCCAGTCCAGTGGGCACGGAGTGCCCATACCAGCCAAGTACCCCAAAGTAGAAGAGGAGGGTCACAGCCCCCTCTCCCCACCTCGCCCACCCACCGTTGTCCCCTTCCATCCATCCTTGGCAGCCAGCAGGGACCCAGTGGCACTTGGGTATGACCCTGTTGTTCTCCTGGCCCAAGAGGCGAAAGTGAATTCCTTCCCTAGAAAATCCCCCAAGGTGTGAAGGTGTGCCCCCTGCGTGACTTGGTTTCCCGCCCTGAGGAAAGGAAGAGCCACACCTGCATGCTCCTGCCTCAGGGCCTTTGCACTGGCTGTGTGTCCGCCCAGGACCCTTGCCCACAGAGCTCACACCCGCACTTCCTCTGCGACCCTCTCCCCCACACTTAACTCGTTTAACCTCATCCCTCTAGACAGTGAGCTCTGGGGCACAGGGACCATTCCGTCCTGTCCCCAGTCGATGCCCAGCACTGCAGACTGGGCTCCGCCCATGGTGGGGGCTCAGAAAACACTTATTGAATGAAACACCAAATGAATAAACCAACAACTTGGCAAAGTACAGCAGCTCTGATTTTTATAAACCCAACAGAGTCTCTCACGGAAGTCACAGACGCAGGGCAAGTTGATGCCAAGGCTGTGCCATCAGCGATCTCCCGCCTGTTCTAGCGAGATCTATAAGGAACATCATCACGTGTGTGTAAGAGCGTGCTCCCTAAGACCACACGGGCAAAGCACACTCACCCACGTCTGTCCTGACGGCGTTGGTGATTGTACCAGACGCCCCCCACCTCCCTGTGTCCTGAGAGCCACGTGGCCGGCCCAGGGGCCACGGATGCCCCCTTCGCCTCCCCTAAGCCTCACGCGGTCGTCGCTATTGTCCGGGGCAACACAGAAATGCAGAAACCGACACAGCGGGCGCTTCGGTGAGCTGCCGGGGTCACCCAGCAGTGTGCGGGGGAGCGAGGTGCGAGCGCCAGGGGTTCCCGCTAGCAGGGAGACCCCCGTATCAGATCCGCTTTGGAGGTGAAGCGTCACAGAGCTGAGGGACTGGCCAGGGTTTGAATCCCCATCTGAATAGGGAACCTGTCTCCTGCAGTGCCGCCTGGGAGGACTTCGCTTCCCCTCCTGGTTGATTCGGTGGCTGTAGGGTGGCAGCGCGGGGGGTCTGCCCTCACAGAGCTTCCCGGGCTACCACAGCGGCATCCTGCTCAGCTGGAGTCTCCTTCCCCCCGCAGCCTGGGAGCACAGCGGCCCACACGGGGCACGGGGCACGGGGCACGCCGTCCATGCCGAAGGGGCTGGGGGGCGCTGCCTGTCCGAACGCCGAGAGCTCTCTTTCCCACGCGAGCTTCCTCAGGGAGCCGCAGGCCGATTCCCAGCCCAGGCCAAGAGCTGCTGCAGCGTCCCCACGCCTCTCCTCAACGGGACCAAGGCCAGGGGACCTTAGTCCATAAGCCAGGGTCCCGGGGACATAAAAGACTGGTCCCACAAAGGCCTCCCCAGAAGCTGGAGTCTCCAATCATCTATCCAGCCACCCTCTTCCCTCCCTTCTCCCTCCCTCCAGCCCTCTCTCCATCCCTCCTCTCATCCTTCCATTCCTCCCTCTACCCCTCCCTCCATCCCTCTATCCCTCTATCCATCCCTCCATCCATCTCTCCTTCTTCCCTCTACCCCCCCACCCCCCCATCCCTCCACATCCTCTTTCCAGGGGGCTTGTTCGTGGGGGATGCTTTACTCTCCCCAGCACCACTGGGTAAAGGGATTATTCTCACGTCCAAACCACATGAGCACATATTTCACAAATTCCCTTTGTCGCTACATCATGCAGATTCAGCTGCCACAACTTCCCGGGCACGTATAGGTGTAGACAAAGACCATCTGGCCCGCCATGGACTCCGATGACGCCCCACTGGGCTGTTGGGTGCCGGGTTTTTTATGTTGTGTTTGAAAAGGCACAATACGGACCTTACACAGCTTGTTTCTATGATCGAAATGAAGTCCAAGGCCAGGGATTGGACCCCAAACTGGTCGCCAGATGGCCCCTGTCTGAGCACCTCCTGGAGACTGGTCCAGGACCCTGCTCGAGGCCCCCCCCCCAGAGACGCTGTGAACTGGGGGGCAAGCTGCTTCAGGCTCTCAGGAAGGAAGAAGGGTCTCCAGGACTTACTCCATTGGAATTTGAGGAAGATGCTGGATTTCTGCAGGAGCCCTCGTCGGGGCAGTGAAGCCCGCCTGCAGGAAGGATAGAGGTGAGCACCGGCTGTGGCTGGGAAGACGGGGGCCCCAAGCTTCTAGCTTATGGGACCGGAGGGCTGACTGGGGCTGCGCGCTGCTGCCGAACGTGCTCCTCGGCGGGCCTGGCTGCACGCTGTGTCCAGGGCGAAGTCCGCTGCCCTTACTGCCGCTCTGGACCCCCGCCGACCCCGGAGGCTCATCCCTCAGAAGCAGATTCGCTCTCCGTCATCTCGAGTATGCTTAAAAGTTTGCAGTAAATGAAACTGAGTATTAAATTGTGCGTTGATTACAATGACACACAAGTAAAAATTCCATCCCTCGGTGGGAGGAGCCACAGTGACGCGGAGGAGCCCCAGAGGCCACATGTGGCTCGTGGTGGCCGCCCCACCGGGAGCGAGGGGTCTGTGAGGAGCCTGGCCCTGCTCCCCCCACCCCGCCACTCCCCCTGTGCTGTGAGACTGCAGGAGGCAGGAATGCTCGGCCTCTCCCCTGTGGGTGGGGTTTGTGAGACCCCCCGGGGGGCTCTCCAGGATGTGGGGCTGGCCCCAACCCGGCAGCGTGTGCGAGGACTCTCGGTCATCTCGGAACCAGGCGGGCTGGCCGGTCCCCGAGAGACTTGTCACAAAAGCCGGGCTCCGGCACATGTGCTAGGAGCCGAGGAGAGCGGCTGTGGCCCAAAGCTTGACCACGTCCTTCCGGTGTGTCTTTGACACTTGATCCCCGCACCTGACCCCTCCCTTCCAGCCGACCCCAGCGGGAGAGACCCTTCCTTTGGGCCTGCGAGGCTCCCCACTGCTCAAAACCTACCCTGTGTCCACACAAAAACTTGCCTACCCACCAGTCCCTGTCACCAAAAGGGGGGGACACAGCTCGCATGTCCACCAACAGAGGAGTGGCAAACACGTGTGGTGCGTCCACACCACCGGACGTTATTCAGCCTTCAGAGGGGCGCTGTTCTGACATGCAGCAGCGAGGACCAACTTCTAGAACCTCACGCTAAGTGGAAAAAGCCAGACGCCAAGGGTCACCTATTAGAGGAATCCATTCGTACGATGCGCCTGGAATCTATAAATCCGTGCACGGAGCAAGCACCGGTGGGCGCCAGGGGCTGGGGGAGGGCACGGGGGTCCGTGTGCAAGAGGAGAAAGTTCTGGAGGCAGAAGCGGGAGCACGCGCCACGCCCCTGCGCCCAGCACTTAGAGGCTACACCCAGCGGTTGATTTTAGGACACGCACACGGCACCCCACGCACAGGAGAGAGGAGCGGTCCTCGCACGCGCCCCAGTGGGATGAAGCTAAACATCGCGCTCCGTGGGAGAAGCCAGACACGGAAAGCCACGCGCCACACGCCTCCGTGTACAGGGGATGTCCACCACGGCCGAGTCCAGAGACAGCGGGGTCAGTCCGTGGCGGTGTGGGGCCGGGCCGCGGGGAGACACCGAGTGGCGTGGCTGCAGGGTTTCTCGGAGGGGTGATGAGAATGTTGTAGAATTGACTGGCAGTGGGTGTCCCAGACTGAGGTGCCCGTGAGAAACAGTCCCCTTCCCCTGGGCCTGGATGAGGTGCCCCGGACGGTACTTCGGAGGCCGGTCGGTTCCCGTTTCCAAGTGAATAAGACCCAGGGACTCGGATATGACCCCAGAGAAGTAGAGGGCTCTCCCCCCAATAATTAATGTCCGTGGTTTCTGCACCTGAGGACAGGGGGCTCCAAATCAGACTGAACCAATTTAGAAAAGTAAGCAAAGCATGTTTCTTGGGCGCCTGGGGGGCTCAGTGGGTTAAGCCTCTGCCTGCGACTCAGGTCATGATCTCAGGGTCCTGGGATCGAGGCCCGCATCAGGCTCTCTGCTCGGCAGGGAGCCTGCTTCCTCCTCTCTCTGCCTGCCTCTCTGCCTACTATGATCTCTCTCTCCGTCAAATTAATAAATAAAATATTTTTAAAAATTTAAATAAAAAAATAAAATAAAAAACAAGAACAAAAAACCCTAACTTAAAAAAAAAATTCCCTTTGGAAGTTGGTAGAGCACCACCCCCCCCGTTCTTCTGAAAACTGTCAGGTAAAAGGAAAGAAGAGAGCATTTGCCTGGCTTTTCCCACATGAACCGTATTTCAGGGCAACCAAACAGGTGATGAAGAAAGTTCTTCAAATGGAAGAATTCCCGAAGTAAAGTTAAAATCAGGAAATCACTGATTCCCAAACTTCAAGATCCATGGTGGCAGGTTACCCTTATCCTATGAGAGAGGGATAGGGAAATCTAGAAGGGGTACGCCAGGCTGCTGGGACCCCAAGCCCCTGATCCATATTAATA
>PITA01009781.1:56173-67908 GCA_004023965.1 Spilogale gracilis
GGCGATGAGGGACACGGGTGGCCGGGCCGGGTCGTGATGGGGGCGGCGAAGATGAGGGCGTGGGTGACTTGGGGGGAGGCGATGGCCGCAGGTGGGCAATGGGAGACGTGGACAGGGTGACAAGGAGACCCTTGGCATGAGGCAGCGGTAGATGGAGGGCCCAGAGGTGCCATGAAGGGCTCCTGGGCTCACGCCCAGCAAAGTTGGGGAGAATCTGTGGCAGCCAGCCACTCAGGTGGGGCTGGGTGAGCAGGGCGCCAGGCTTGCAGAAGGAAAATGTCACCAGCCCAGGAAAGCACCTGGGGACTGGGGCGGGGTGTTAGAGATGCTATCCGGCTTGATTTGCACCTGACATTTCTCTGTCCAGCCCAGGGGCGTCCCAGCTGCCTGAAGCAGAAAGGGCCCCGGTGGCTAGGTGAGTGCCCAGCACCCCCAGCATAGGCAGCCCGAGAAAGCTCCGCTCAGGCCGGGTGCTTGCTGGGCCGGTCCCGAAACCTGTGCCCGCTCAGGTTGTCAGGACTTCGCTTCCCAGATAGACACTGGCGCTCCTGCAGGCGGCTTCCCCGGTATCCCCACCAGTTCCTAAGGGCACTAGGAGGAGCCACAGGTCTGCCTCTCAAACGCAGGCTCAAGGTCTGGGTCCCCGGGCAGCAACCGAAATCGTGCCAGTAGTTTGGGTGGAGGCACTGATCCCCAAAGACCTGAGACTGTGCGCCGTAAAGCCTCCCCTTGCCCGGGAGCAATCTCCGCGCACCTGACAGCCCGTTCATTTCCTTGTAGCGACCGCCTGGGCGAGAGCTGAGGACGCAGGACTGAACGGACGCTGGCTCCATCAGGGCGGCCCCACGGCGCTGGAAGCCGACCCAAGTACAATCAGTGGGGGCAGTTACAAGGACGGAGGTCAGCATCTGTCTAGCTGTACGATGTCCTCTCATGCGGGACACTGGACACATCGTTCCGGGTTAAGTGGGCCGAGCCGCGGTGTCGGAATCGTAGTGCAGCCCCGGCCAGGCCTTCCCAGGTGGGAACCTCGCCCCTGGCAGCTGTTCGTCTGATAAAACGGGGACCAGGGTGCCACCGTGCTGCTCGCGGGTCCTTAGATGTCTCCGCGGCGCCCCGAGGCTCCTCTCAAGTTCCCTCACGGTGCAATGCTCCTGGGGGTGCTGCCTACCCGTGGCCTGAATTCGTGGTTTTCACACTGAGTTAAATAAGGAATCATCAGACCCCGCGGCTGACAAGGTGGTTGATGAGTGCCCGGGGTATAAAGCAGTGGGCGGCTGTCCACGCCGACGACCAGCTCAGAGAGGCCCGGAGTGGGGGCGCCCGGGAGCGGGGAGCTGCCGGCCCGTGATGAGCCGCCGTGCGCCGCTGGCAGAGAAGGCTCTGTCCGAAAGCTACGCGCGGCTCCGGTACCGGGACACCTCCTTGCTCATCTGGCAGCAGCAGCAGCGGCAGTTGGAATCGGGGCCCCCCGGGACCTACCTGAGCAGGAGTTGCAGCATGTGGTACTCACAGTACGGAAACGAGGCCATCCTGGTCCGGGACAGACACAAGCTCGGAGCCTCGCGCGACACCGGCCGGTCCAAGTTCTGTACCATCATGTGATTCCCATGGGCCACCCCAGGCGCAGGCACCGATGGTGGGGAGATCAGGCCATGCTGCCCTCAGTGAGTGGCCCTGGTGGCCCCAGGCCTTCTGGGGAGTTTCTGGACAGTGAGTGAGAAGACCCAGCTTGTGCTTCGAAAACCCAAGAATGCTCGCAGGGGCTCCCGAGCCCTCTCCACATACCCCGCGAGCGGCGGGCCTGGCTCCCGGGCTCCGTTCCAGCTCTGCCAGCATTTGGGGACACGGCCCGGGCTGGGGCGCAGCTAGATGTCGCTTTTTCTCTTAGGTGTCCAAGCAGACCAAGCAAGAGGGACAACTCTGGCTTCAGACAACTTTTTCAGAACTTCTAGGTTGTTTCCTGTGTTACCTTCTGCCTGGTAAATAACGGGACAGATCTAGACAAAGGGGAAGGAATCAGCACCAGGCCGGCCCAGCGTGGCTTGCGGGGCCTTCCACGACAAGCCGCAGGCGTCACGTGCGGCGCGCTGCGGTAGCTTCTAGGAGCTTCTACACCAGCACGTACTTGGGGGCGAGCATGTGAGGGCATCCAGAAACATTACGGAAACCGAGACTTACTTTAAAGTTCCACATCAGCTGCGTAGGGACGGAATCTCGGGGGCCCTGTCTGTGTGTGGGGAGCAGCCTGTCACCCCGTGGCGCTCCCGGGTGGGCAGTTTTTGCGAGGCGTCTGTGCAGGACGTGCTCTCTGCTCTAATTGACGTCTGCGAGGCTCTGCAAATGTGAGAAAACCTTTCGTCAAAGCTGCTTTTTCTAAATAAATATGCTTTGGGACACTCCTTCCTTCCTCACTCTTATCTGTTCATTCCTAATCCCTGAGGTCCAGGTTTGTTTTTGCAGTACCAGGAGCATCTCGTGATTGCTACAAACCCCGTTAGAAACGCGTGAAGCGCCACGAGTGTCCTCCGGGCAGTGCGGAGCAGGCCTGCACGTGCGCGCTTCTAAGGGCACAGCCTGCACTGTGCGTCTCGTCCTGCGCTTCCTTCTTGCTCAGCTGTCCAGGCGGACATCTGTGTCACGCTTTCAGTGTCGCCTGGTGGCACTCCCACGAGCCCACGAGCCGCACCCGTGGCTGCCCTGCGTCCAGCGTGTCCTGAGCTTCAGTGGGCGTGGTTCTTCTTGCGGGTGTGCAAGTCCATCGGCAAGCATCCCAGACGTGGGACTGCTGGGTCCGAGCATGTTTCCCGATGTCGAACGTCCAGTCAGAGGCCTGGTCCTTAGTGCTACGTCCTGCTGCGTGGGTCGGGAGGTTTGAAGTCACATCTCCTGAATCTCCTCCCGGAGCTGAAGAGGAAAGCTTGCCCCCCATACACCGAGTAAGACCTGCCGTGAGGGCCTATCCGGCAGCGCCAACACCAGGGTTACCCAGGAGACCATTTGCAGTTCAATCTAATACCTGCTCGGGAGGAAAGCGAGCGACAGACTGGCCTGGAATGCTTCTGCGCCACATGTTGGTGCACGCCTCAGATTACCCTGAGAACGGGTGGTGGTTACTCTGACCGAGGCATGGGGAGCCCCGGGAAGGCAGCACTGGCCACAGCCGGTGTCTGCACAGGTCAGGGTGTGCAGGGGACCGATATGCAGTGGCCACCGACAGGACAGGGGGTGCTAAGCTGCTTAGAGCGTAGGAAGCCACCATCTGCCGGAGGAAGTCCGGCCAGCGGGTTTCCTTGGCCGGGGCGGGGCCCACTGAGGTGGACCCGGCCCAGCCCCCGTCCTTGGGGAGGTCAGCCTGGGTGACAGGGGGTAAAGGTCTGGACAAGGATGGCACATGCTAAGGGGATGACAGAAGGGTGCATCTGCTGACAGTCGGGGGGCTGGGAGGGAGGGTGCCACCGAGAACCTCTCCCCAGGACGGCTCTACAAGGCCCAGCGCTAACCACCACGGCTGCTCAGAAAACAGCATCGGAGCGCCTATCTGCCATCCACTCCTCGCAGAGGCCTCTCCTCCACGCTGGCTTCTGCTGAGTGCCGGGAAACTCCTGCAGGCAGGTGACTATGCCCGCGGGACAGCGTCTGCTGCCTGCCGCCTGGGAACCCGCCGGAGCGCGGGGCATGCACCTGCCCGGAGAGGAGGAAGCAGCGAGCAAGGAGGCTGTGCTTCTATCAAGAGGGACGCTTGTTCTAGAGAACGGTTAGCGGAAAAGAAAGGCTACAGTGCTGTCCCCCAAATGCCGGCACCCTCCTGCCCAGGCTGCGAGTAACGGGGAGCTCTCCTGCAGGGCACCTCGGCACGTGCCCGCGAGGCTGGGAACCCCCGGAGAGCACAGGCAAAGGCACACACAGGCATCTTTTTTTCTTTTTCGTTTTATTATGAAAACAAAACAAATGCCCCAGGAGAAGGGTCCATGATCACCAGAAACATCAAAGAGTACTTTCTACCATTTTTATTCTGTTGTGTTGAGGCCAGCATTGCAATAAACGAGCTAAAACTACTTACATTGGACTCATTTTCAGTAACTGACATTTACAGGAATATACTAGAAACGGCACTAAAAAGTTTAAGAAAAGTTACGGTAAACTTGCATGCACACCATACAGAAAAGTAACATTTTAAATATAAAAAAGAAAAACTGGAAGCGTGATGTCAGTATTGAGAGACAGGCTACGCTGGGTGGGGGGGGACGCATCCTTTCTCCGGGTGATGTTTTCCCCAGAGGAATGTCACAGACGTGGATGTTACGCAAGAACAAAAAGAGAAATGAAAAGAAAACATATCTTACAGTTTGTAAGCCAGATGACGCTGCCCGGTGCGAGCAGGGGTCTCTGCCCGCCTCCAGCCTCCGGGGCTCCCGCGAGACCAGCCTACTAACCACACGGTCCCTTCTCCCTCGAGCCACAGCAGCCCTACCTGTCCGCCTGTGGTCTCCCCCCCAGAGAGGTGGAGAGGGCAAACACCTGAGGCTAACCTCAAGGACGCAGAGGATGTTCCCCTGAACCCGGAAGAGCCATTGCCTTTGAAGGCTGCACAGAAAGCCCTAAGAAGCACAGCACCATGGAACTACACTGCTCAGGATGGATGGCAGCCCTCTGCGCCAGTGGCCAGCAGCCTCCTCCTGGGGGGCGGGCAAAGGGGCAGAGGTGTTTCCGAACCCGTGGCTCCCGCAGAGCCGGCGGACAATGGGTGCTCTGAGATGCTTCCACGGGGCTGGGCCCCCCTGCCTGGCAGCTCACGCACCCCCACCATGCCCACAGCTGGACCGGTGCTCCACGGGAGCCCCCACGTGCGCCCCAGCGCCCCTGCTCGGGGAGGCGTGCTTGCTGCACGTTGCCAGAGAGATCCTGCTCTAAGACCATCCGTCGTGTTGTGTATTTAAAGTCCTAGTTTAAATATTCCGTTACAGATCTGCTTAGAAAACACCGCTGACACACAAGGGTAACTCTAAAAAATGGCAAGTTGAAAAATCCACGTGTATTTTTATTATAAACAAAATTTAATGAAAAGTTTAACAAACTGGCTCAAAACTCACCAAGCATCAGAATCACCAGCAGATAAGCAACACGGTCACCCGCCACCGCCCACCTCAGCAGCTCCGCGTCCGACAAGGGCGTCTGTGACCATCGAGGGCCGGTGGAACCTGAATTCCTTTTAGGATGTGTAAAGACTACACCCCCTTCTCGGGCATCCATGACCAGTCCCTGCTGTCCACCTGGAAACTCACCACCAGACCCAAGGCCAGGCCACCCGCAGCTCTGCCCCCCAGCCCCCGCCTCCAGGAAGTCCTCACGGGGAGGTCTGGAAGAATGCCCCGTCTCAGCCATTTCTGTGCTAACGGGAAAATGCTCAAGCAGGGAGCCTGGAGTGGTCTTTGGGGAGTAAAGCCTCCTGTGGCCAAAGGGGGAGAGCCTGGCCAGGCCACTGCCCCTGCCCTCGGGCCTGGGAGGTGAGGGGCACCCCGTGGCGGGCGGGGGGGCGGCGGGGGGGAGATGGGTCTGGAGGGCCCGCCCCGGGCACTCGCGGCCGAAGCCACAACGCTCCGAGCTCAGGAGGGCAGTGTGGGGCATCCGTGCACCCAAAGGCCGCAGGGCAGCCTCTGAAAAAACCAAAACCCAAACATAACCTTCTGTTAAACTCTGTATATTATTATTATTTTTTTTACAATAGAAAGTTAAAAATCAAGACTTAGATTTACTATACATTTTTTTCTCTCAGATTACAAAGTTTATATTATATAACTGGGGTTCCCTAAATTGATTTCGTTTAAAACAGTCATAAAGAGACCAGAAGTGAGTACAAAAGAACTCAACGCACAAAACGAAGACTGAGGATGTGCTGCGGCTAGAAGCTGTCTACGCCTGCCTGTCCCCAAAGCCCACACACGCACACGGAGGACGGACACGGGCCCCGGGCCCTGGGCCGGGGGTGGGGCGCAGGTGGCGGGGGCCAGCACCTGGAGGTCACGGTCCGCCGTCCCGGCAGGGTCTGCGGCTCTCCTTCGAACCACGGAAAAGGCCTGCGTGTCTTTTTTTTTTTTTTTTAATGCATTTCTTTTGCAGTTTTTTCTTTTTCTCTTTTTTTAAAAAAATGACCAATGGTGTTAATAAATAAAGTGTTCATATATACACGGAACTGGGACAAGGGCCTCAGAGTGCGTGGCAGCAGCTCAGCAGGTGGGGACACACGTGGGGCTGCACTTTCGTAGAAAACTGACCCTTACAAAAAAGTCTCCTTTTTTTTTTTTGTACTTTTTAAAAATCTTTTCTATTTTTTTTTCTTTTTTTTTTTTTTTCAAGTTGAGGTAAAAGTTTCAGTGTATGGAAAGCTGCGCGCGCGGCACACGCGGCCCCCCGTGTTCCCTCCCGGGAGCTCCCGACGCCCCTCCCTCTGCGCTCACCTGCCTCTCCCCAACGCACCCCTGCAGAAGCCCAGCCTGGAGTCCACGGGCCCTCCCCATGGCCCCCCGCAGCAAGAGGCAACCCCGGCCGGTGGCGGGGCTGAGCTCGGGGTCGAAGGACAGAGACAGCGCCTGTCTGCACAGCCGATGACCTTCAGTGTGGCGCCGTCTCGGAGAGACTTCCTCTCCAACCATTCTTCCCAGAGCTACAGACCAGGCTGGGCCTAAGAAAGGGATTTTTGCAAGAAACTCCAGATCCCATCTGACATGGTTTTCTACGGTCATCAGGTCAGCGTTGGAAGTTGCCATCTCCGAGCAACTGAACTCAGTTACGAAGACAGGACTTTATGTGGGCTCACCCCTCCTCATAAAGCCTCACGGACACACGAGAAAGATCTTTGACCTATTAAAGCAAAAACTGGAAGATATCATAACACTGAGTTAAAAAGAAAACCTGCACACCGTGGAGCGAAAGCAGTATATTAACCGTGGAAGGGCACACTGCAGAGGCTCGGCGTGGGGACACGGCTTCCGTGCTGTGCCGGAGTCCGCAGCTCATTCCGAGTCGCTGCTGTCCGAGCTCGATCCGCTGGAACTGCTGCTCCCAGACCCGGAGGAGCTGCTGCTGCTGAGCCGGGACGGCCCTCCCGAGGCCGCGGAGCCCACTTTCTCTGCGGGAGACGCAGCAGGTGAGAGGCGCTCCCCCAGGCTCCCCCACGCACCCCCGCACTCGCCGGGCACACTTCCAGAACGTCCCCCGGCTTCACACCGACACTCACGGGCCTCGGCCCACCCATTTCCTCACCCAGCCGCTCCGTCTGTATTAACAAAGATTTGCTGGGATGAATGCCTGCATTAATGAGGGTACCGGACGGTAAAGAGATACGTCTAGCCTCTGTCTGGGCTCCAGGCACAGAGTTCCGAAAACCCTCGGCGTCCCCAGACAAGAGTGTCTGTGGTTATTTACAAGGAGCCCTCTGTGGCTCACACCTGAGTTCACGCTCACGAGTGACTCAGGGACAGCTGGTCACCAGGAAAGCCACAGGGTCCTGACTGGGAGCTCCAGGGCAGGGAGGCTGCAGGAGACGGGGTGCGAGGACACAATGCAGACAGCTCCTGGGCTGGGGGCCGGTGGAAGCGCAGGGGAGGGTGGCATGCCCAGAGAGGGGAGGGAGGCCGTGTGCTCCACGCCCCATGCCTCTCCCGCAGCTCTCTCCCCCTCGTGCTCATGAGCTGTATCCTTTCCAATGAACTATATGGCAAGTAAAGGTGCTTTCTAGCAACTGTCAAGTCTGCACACGGGCCCCTGGGAGCCCCTGTGTGGAGCCGGCTGGCCAGCGGGAAGGCAGGCCCTGGCCCCGCACCTGGCATCTGAGAGCAGGGTAATCTTGTGGGGCTGAGTCCCCACCTGTGGGCTCTGAGCTAACCCAAGCAAACAGTGCCCAGAAGGAACGGATCGGCAGACGCAACCCGGACTTGGGATGGCAGAACTGGTGTGAGTGAAAGTCCACACATCTGGTGTCAGAAGCACGAGGAAAAATGGCTCAGAGGGTCATAAAACTATTGAAATACGCCAGTCTAGAAAACACGAATGCAGTCCACCAGGAGGACCTGATGGGGCGTGGGGGGGTCAGCAGTTTGAAGACAGTGCCTACTCTGCCCTTCCTAGGGGAGGCCTGAGGGGACCCTCCCTGCTTCGAGTGGGCAGGGCCGCAGCTGCCTCACGATGGTAGACTCTGACCACTCACTACTTGGGACCCACCCTCCCCAGAGAGGGGGCTGCTCCGAAAAAGGGATCGGCCCTTTCTGGTAGGCTCCAGAAGAAAGAGATAAGCAGTCAAAGCACCTGCTCACCTAAAGTAAGACTGCCCCGGCCACAAAGCGCAGGACCCGGGGGCGGGGGCTGGAGCGTCTCTCCTGCCTGGGGACAGCCAGAAAGCCTGCTGCCAGGAGGCAGGACCCTCGTCCTTCTCAAGCCATGGGGTCCACACCTGGAGACCACAGCTAGGCCCTTCCAGAGTCCTCCCTGGGGGGTTCTGGCACAGGGCACGCTCACACACGCCTTCCATGGGTTCAACCTCCCTGCAGGAGGGAGACCCAGGGAACTTGGGGTTTCAAGGGGTCAAGAGCTTCGTCTAAGGACACATGACTCCCCAGCTGGGGGAGCCGAAGGCTGAAGACTGGGTCTGCCGGCCACACCCCCGCCCCAGGCCCTGCCCCCAGCAGAGCGCCGCGGGGGCGGCAGCGCGGTGGCCGAGGGACGGGGCGGTTACCTTTCTTCGCCGGCTTCTTGTTGTTGCTCAGCTGCCCGCTCACGTCCTGCAGCCGCTTCTCTAACTCCTTCTTCTTTTCCTGAGCTAACTCCTCCTTCGACTTGGCCGCCTGCTTCTTCCCACTTGTGGCTGCGGGGGAGCAGAGAGCTGAGCTGGCTAGACGCCTCGGGGGCCGCCCAGCCTCCAAGTGCTCCCGCGAGCCGGGTCCCCTCGCGGCTGCCGCCCCAGCTCTCCCTCGCGAAGCCTTTCCTGCGACCCTCACGCCTTCCCCACCCCACGCACTGCCCGGATGGGGGCACACGCGGCATGGCGACACTGGGCCCCGTGCGAAAGGCAGAGGCCAGACCTGACGCTGCCCCTGCAACTCGCCGCTCTCTTCCAGCACGGAGGTGGCTCTCCCTCAGCTTCAGCAGGGAGGCCTCGGCCCCCTGGCGGCCTGTGCCACCACCTTTGAGTCGGAGGAGAACTTATCAAGGGTTAGCTACACCTGACTGCGGGGGGTCACATGACTCCATCCAGGAGGAAGCAACTGACCCCTCAGAGGGAGCAAGAAAACCCACGGAGCCGGAACACAGGCCTCAGTGCACCCTGGCTGTTCCCTGGGGCCGCTGCCCAGCTCTCTTGCAGCCTGGGGGGCTGGCTCGGGCCTGCCCTTCCTCTCATTCCCCAGGACCCAGTGTCCCAGGCAGTGCCTCATCCCCATCCAGTAAAGTCACTGACTCCCAGCACAAGCCTGGGCCATGCCAGTGTCTGTCCTGGGAGGTCTCTGGACCCTCAACTCCAAGCAAAGGGGAACTGGTCTGCCCTGGCAAGGGACCATCAAGAGGTCACCTGCAGCCTTGGTCCCAAACTGGGCCTCAGGAAGGCTCACGACAAAGGCTGGGGGCTGACCCGGGCTCCCGCACGTCCTACTGTCGGCCAAGGCGTGCAAGCACCGTCCACCTGCCCAGGAGCAGGGAAGGGCCCGGCTGAGCACCGACAGGTGTCTCTGGGGCACACGAATGGGCAAGGACAGTGACCCGCCCCACTGCATGGCTTCCTCCACCCCAGACCTACAGGACAGGGGAGGAGGGGAGGCAGGGACGAAGGCAGGGACGAGGGCAGGGGCAGCAAGCACAGTGCTCTGCCCGCCCAACAACTTACAGAATGGCTTCCTTTGCTTTTTCTGTAAACAAGACTTGACGTATCTCTCTAGCTCCCGCAAAGTTGTGGGTTTCAGAGTCTCAAAGTCAATCTCTATCTCGTCGGGATTGGAGTCCCTGAGCGAGGGCTCCCGGGACTGGATGATGTGTACCACCCGGCCCAGCTTCTCCCCGGGCAGCCGGTTGATGTCCAGGCTGAGCTGGCGCTTCTCGTCGTAGCTCATGGGCAGGCCCTCTTCTTCTTCCTCCGAGTCGTAGGAGGCTGACGCCTGCTTGCCACCCTTCTTCGGTTGCCTGAGGCACAAGGCAAAGAAGACTGTGGCACAGAGCCTCTGCCCCGGCCCCCCAGCCCCTGTGGAGCCCCTGCCCCTGTGCCCTCCAGCCCCCGTGGAGCTCCCAGTCCATGTCCCCCCAGCCCTTGTGGAGTCCCTGCCCCTGAGCCCCCAGCCCATGTCCCCTTAGCCTCTAGAGCCCCTGTCCTCCCAGCCCCTTGCTCTCGTTCTGTCTGGCCTTCTACCTCTCCGGAACCAGGCTCTTTTACCAAGAGGCAAGCCCTAAGTGGTGCCCCTGGCAGGTGGACTATCTGAGGGCTGCAGAGGTGCCTGCGGAGACCCAGCAGACCCTGTTTCAGAGGTCAGGGCAGAAACTGCTCTAAGCCTCAGCCAGGGAAGACCGTAGTGATCAGCTCCCCTCAACACCCCACAGCAGGTCAAGAACTGATCTCCCTATTCAAATGATCCAAAAGGAGGCAGAAAAGGGGGACAGAGGAACAAAACCCACAGGGAAGACAGAAAATAATGGAATGGCAGACGAAAATACAATTGCACCCATCACTACATTAAATATAAACAGTCTAAACACACCACCTAAAAGACAGAGACTGAATAAGAAACAAGACCCGACGTACACGTGGTCTGCCATCCCTTCTCTAAACACAATGACAAGTAGGTCAAAAGTAAAGAGATGGGGGGACCGTACCACCCAGACACTAGCTGCAAGGGAGCTGCAGCGGTTCTGCCAACTTGAGACAGCGCAGACCTCGGAAATAGGAAGAGTCTCAGGAAGGCAGACAGACATGGCATAGTGAGCAAAGGATCGAATGGCCAAGAAGACATCAGAGCCCTCTGTGTGCACTTAAATCCAAGCTTCGGAGTGTATGAAATAACTGAGAGCCAAAGGGAGGTGGGAACATCCAGTTCCTGCTGTGGACCCAACAGCTCTCTCCCGCTGACTGATAAGACCTATCAGCAAGAAGAGAGAAGACCCCAGCCACACCACCCTCCAAATTAACCTAATTCACAGGTTTCTGGTCTGTTTGTTTTTTCCCTACCTGACATCTCAGGTAACATTCTCAACCCGAGAGCAGGAGAACACACGTTCAAGTCCACATGGAGCATTCACCAGTTCCCAGCCGTAAAACACATCTCGACAGAAGTACTGAGATCACACAAAGTACGTTCTCAGACCCTAATGGAATTAAGCCACAAACCAATGACGGAACTATGTCCAGAAAAATAATCCCCAGATACTTGGAAATTAAACCACGTACTTCTAAATAACCTATGGCCAAAGGGGAAGGCTGGAGGGAAATTAAAAAAATATTCTGAACTAAATGAAATCACATATATCAAATTTGTGGAGTATAGCTCAAGTAGTGTTTCGATAGAAACAAATCGTATTAAATGCCTACATTAGAAAAGGAGGTCTCAAATCAATAATTTAAGTTTCTACTTGAAGAGAGCAAATTAAATCCAAAACAAGCAAAAAGAATTAATAAAAATAAGACCATAAACGAAAGAAAGTGAAAGCAGATAAAAGCTGGGGCGCCTGGGTGGCTCAGTTGGTTAAAGCGACTGCCTTCG
>PITA01009782.1:0-75627 GCA_004023965.1 Spilogale gracilis
AGACCCTCCAATTTGTTTCTACCTTTTTGCCGATGTTCTTTGTCTCTCGTGGCGGTCCAGAAGTGGGAAATATCACATTTCAGGCTGGTTTCATGGGTGTTCACGGTGGTCTTGTAGTGGTTTTTTTGTTGGAATTCAGCTCTCTTCAGGGAACTCCCTGAAATGCGGTCACCTGGCCTTCCGCCATCTTAACCCTCCAGAAGGAGTGAACTTTGCCATTACCGGGCTAAGGTCATCTTGAACACGTCATGTGCCTGCTAAGAAGGGCAACTGCTAGAGAGTGCAGATTTCTCTGTAATTTCCAGTTAGCTTTTTGCCCCGTTATGGTCAGTTCTTCATATGCCTCAACTATTACTATCGCAGCTAACCTTGTTGAATCTTCTGACTTGAATCACTGACCTGAAGCCTTTAATTTTAGCCAATAGAAACTCTCACGAAGTGTCTGCTACTTAACTGTTTTGTGATAACTATGAAAATAGTATCTAAGCTTACAACTAGGTTATCAAGTCAATAACCTTTTTTGAATAATTCATCAAATATGTATTGAATACTAAATATGTTTGGGACAGGGTATCATCTGTAATTCAAGGTTGAGATGGTAGAATTTTTCTCTCAACAAGCTTATGAATTATGTGAATATATATAATATACTTTATGGCAGAATATTCAATTTGTCCTAAGAGACATAATAAAGTGCTCCATGGTTGCAAAATTCAAGTCAACTACATTTGTTTGAGGAAGATCTAGAAAGGCTTGAGAGATAAGCTGATATTTGACTTTGTGCCTCAGTAGTTTTTTTAATTGTAAAGCATGTTTCTATATTAATTTACAAAAGACTGTATTTTCATTATAAGAGAAAATATATGCAGAAACAAAAAATGTAAAATATCTAAAATTCCATCATTCATAGAAACGGATATCAATGATATTTGGTGCATAATTTTCCATACATTCACATGCATGGTATGCATTATATGTTCTAAATTAAAAATAGGTATTCCCATGTAAATAAAATTTCCATGTGGAATAGGGTGTACATATCTTATTTAACTTAAGAAAATATCTTTCTTTTTTTTAAAGATTTTATTTATTTGAGAGAGAGAGAGAGAATGAGAGCATGAGAGGGGAGAAGGTCAGAAGGAGAAGCAGACTCCCCACAGAGCTGGGAGCCTGATGTGGGACTCGATCCCGGGACTCCAGGATCATGAACTGAGCCGAAGGAAGTGACTTAACCAACTGAGCCATCCAGGCACCTGAGAAAATATCTTTCTTTCAACATATTTTAATTTCCAGAAAAAAATGGATTGTTTTATCTATAGCAGAGACTCTTCTGAATCTAATTGTACCTCAATGCTCCTGAGTGCAAAAGTTGTGTTTGTGTTGGTGTTTGTTATACAGTATGTAGTAAGATTCAATTACATTTTGGATATCTACATCTCCCTATAACCAAAGAAAAGAGGTCTTTTAACTAATAATATTGCAGAAATATAGAGATTATTTATTTTAGTTCTTAATACAACCATGAGTATGTGGTAATTTATTCATTTACTAATATTCAGTGCCTAACATTGGGTTACTATATTCCCATTTATTATCTGAGGATTTTTTATTCCGTTTTTTCTTAATGTTAGTATTATAGTGTTCTGCATTAACAGAATTGCTTTATTAGAACTTCAATAATGATAGAATACATCTTCATTTCCAAAAGCTTTCACATTTTTCTCTGTTTTTCCCAAAGAACTGTTAAGTGTAAATAAAGATGTTTTAAATATTTAAGTGTCAATTTACTCGAAGAAATTTTCCTACAGTATGAGAGCTTGAATATCTGCAAATATATTTACTTAAGTGAATCAGATAATAGTTAAATATATTTATTCCCAGTGTGTGTTATGAGCTGTGTTACTCAGTGCCAGAAATTTCAAAACTCACAACAACCTTATGAATAAGGTATTGATATTATTCCCATTTAATAATTTAAGTGGCTAAAGCACAAAGGTGATAAGAGTATGTAGAAGGTTACCTTGCTCATATGGGAGCTGAAAGAGTAATATAAGCCATTAACCACGATGCAATATTAACTCTTATGATGAAATAAAGCTACATTTATTCTTTTAACAAAGGAACACTTTCAGCAGGGAATTTTTGTTCTTGGTTGAAAATGTATATATATATATATAATCAGTAGCTTCTACAAAGAAGACATTCTAACATTTATGATACCACAGATTTTAATGTATAGATCAGAATTTAAAAAAAATATGTTCTTCACAACACTAGTTTCATGAAATTTTAAAATGTGTGACTTGAGGAAAGCTATCAATAATAAAGCAATTTGATATTAAACAAAATTAAACAGGCTTCTATACTATGGTAATTTTAGAGACCTTAACATGTGAATATACAACACTGTGACTCATGTGTAATAGGTTATGTCCAGTTTACCATATGAAACCCATGTGTGGAATGTATTTATTTAAATATTTAGGTGATTTTATTGCTTACCTTAAATATGTTACATGATGATAGGAACAGTATAGTAGTATAGTTCTACTACTGCTCTATTTGGTGGGAAGTTGGTTTGGGGGAATGTTGTAGATATTTGCACTGAATTATAGAGGCATGTCACTTTTTTTCTGGGTTAGAGATATGTAAAAAAACAATCCTGTCAAATAATTAAAACCCTTTGGATACTCAAAGCTGCATTACCAACTCCGCTTTTCAAAATTTGCATGTGCCATCTTGTGATTTTTTTTTTCTAACTGGAAATACAGTGTGGTAAATATCATTCAGCTTAAAACATGTTGAAACTCTAATTTGAAACCTCTACTTGAGAACATTTCTAATCTTTTACATTTATTAGCAATGTAAAATTTTTCATCACCTATGGTCATTTTTCATTAGAAGTCATTTACCTTATTTTAAAAATTCACTTCAAACAGTGGTTCTCAAACTCGAGGGTACATTGAAAACACTAAGAGGGCTTGTTACAACACACATTGCTTATTAATAGATCTGTGTTGGAGCCAGAGAATTAGCATTTCTAGCAACTTCCCAGATGATATTGATACTGCTGGTCTCCAAAGCACTTTCAGAACCACTAGAAGATTCATCTTCAGTAGGAATGTATATGGCAATAAATATTTGTGATCATAATATTATATTGAAATATCATTGAAGATGAGATATTCTGATTCTTGGTTTTCCAGATTATATAAATAAGACCAGTTATTTAATTCAATACTGATATGATATTTAAAACACAACATTTTAGATCATCTTATACCAAGGTCTATTTTTCATACTAATGAATCAATGAGATTTGAATTACTTGGAAAATATCACACCCAAAACACATTGTGTGTAGCGTGGGATATATTATTAATAAACTATGAGTTACAAAGTATGAAGTACAACTCTAGTCTCACCTGGATTCATTAACGATGTTAATGGAATTAATTCACAAATGATGTAGAATAGACAGTCCTCTCATCTCTTTATCACTATGCATGTTATGGAAAAGAAAAAGAAAAATGGTAAGTTACTAACTATTTAGACAAGCTACCCGAGTCAAACAGTATTCCAGATAAACAGTCTAAGAACAGCAGATTTCAGTGCAAAGGATTAGAAGAGCTGGATTCCGTTGCCCATTGTTTCATTATTAAATTGACAGATAAATCATGTAAACTTTCCACACTTCCATATATTTGTTAAATGAAAGGATACTTCATTTGGATGGACTCTAAAGTCTCTTGTATTTTTGAAATATTCTATTTCTTTGCTTTTGCTCCTATAAATATTTTTCAACTCACTTGCTCAGAACGCTGTGATATTCTGACTCTGGTAATGCTTAGTTTTACTTAGTAAAATAAATTAATTAGGTGCTCTCTCATTATAGTAGCCATAACAAAAATCAATTGCAGTTGTTAAGAGATCATAATTACATTTAAGCAAGCTCTACTATAATTCAAAATTCATGTTGCTTAATAGGAACTTTTAATAAACTCTCATTAAGTTTAGAAAGATTTAGAAATTATAATTGCCATAGTTGTATCCACATGTTTGCCCACAAAAATACAGAAAGTTAACCAAGTACAGTGATTAAGTAGACAAGAACAGAATATAAATTTCTGAATATTTTTACTAAAGTCATATATTATATGTACATATATTTATACCTAACTTTCTAGATTACAAAACATAACACTGACATGAAACATTATAGAAAAAAAATTGTCCTCCCAGATATCAGTTAATGTTTCACCAAGTGCAATGTGGATCTATATATGAGGAAGAGTCATTAGAGACCCAGAAGGAAACCAAATCATAAGCATATTTAGGTGACAGAGCATGTAAATGTTTGATTTATTTTTTTTAAGATTTTATTTATTTGTGTCAGAGAAAAAGAGAATGAGAGAGAGAGAGAGCAGGGAGGGTCAGAGGGAGAAGCAGACTTGGGACTCAATCCTGGGACTCCAAGATCGTGACCTGAGCTGAAGACAGTTGCTTAACTAACTCAGTCACCCAGGTGCCCTTGTAAAATGTTTTAGATTAAAGTCAGACTTCAAGTCCAAATTAAATACTTAGCTTAAAGAAATACACATCAATTTGCAGTTGCATGAATATGACCCACAATCCAGGGTTAAAAAAAAAAAATTGTTCCTATGTGTGTGGACCATAAGTCTAAATATGATATTTTCTAAAAAAGTAAAATGACAGCACAAGACAAAGGAACAAAAAGACAGGTTTTGTTTTGTTTTTTTAACCTCAAACTATTCTACTTAGAGCAATAATTTCTACTTACAGGAATGATTCCACAACAAAAATAATTTATCAAACACAAAGACCTCAGAGTAACATTTTGATTTTGCGGCACATTGTGTTTTTAAAGCTGAAACAAGGTATCTTGTTTATATATATATATAAATATCTTATTTATATATAATAAATAAATATATTTATTATTCCCTTCAAGTCTTCTAGTCATTGCTTTTGAGACTCTGTTAACATAATATTCTTTACCTTTATTTAGGTTTTGGTAGTATGGAATTATTCTCTTGTCACTGGTGTTTCAATTTACTTAGTTCTGTTCTAATTAGTGATTTCCTGTAATCCTTTAATAAAACTCAAAGAAGGGGTGCCTCGGTGGCTCAGTTGATTAAGTGACTGCCTTCGGCTCAGGGCATGATCCCGGAGACCCGGGATCAAGTCCCACATCGGGCTCCCTGCTCGGCGGGAAGCCTGCTTCTCCCTCTCTCACTCCCCCTGCTTATGTTCCCTCTCTGGCTGTGTTTCTCTCTGTCAAATAAATAAAATCTTAAAAAAAAAAACTCAAAACAACAGATTTGAAGCTTGGTTATTATTTTAAACCTACAAACTTGCTAAAAATTATATCTGATTGCATAGTGTGAGATATCTCCAGTTTGCCAGCCATAGGGAAATAAATAACAGTTTCAAAGTACTAAAATGTGTAAGAACAGGAAGAGGAATCTATCATAACCTATTTTAAAAGAGAAATCTGATTTGTATCCATGTAAATGCATGCATGCAAGCAACATGGTGCTTTACTAACTAAAACAGATAATTAAGAAATGAAAAGAATACAATTTAAAACAGTAAGAATACAAATCATTTTATACACCAGACATAGTCTTATTGATAGAGAACTTTTACAATCAGCATAGGTAATGAAAACAAATGGCACAGGAATTGAAATCAATATAATTTGGGAAGCAAATATGAAGACAAAAGATACTGGAGATAAATTACTGAAAAGTAGAATAAATGTAAGCTCAGAAGCATTCCCCCACTCCTGTAAGGAAACAACTCAGATACATGCATGGCTTTATATGACTATTTTTCAAATGATCCATAATAAAGAGTAAATAAAGGAGGATACTAGGGACTCAAGGAAGTGAACATATGCAGAATGCAAAGTCTTGCCAGGAAAATAGACTCTGAAATGTATGTAAGTGTGGGATAAGGAAATAATTATTCAAACTGGTCATGATGGGGATTAATGACATATTTTTGATGGAGAATAATGGATGGGATACTGAGTTGAATTTAGAAGAAAGCAAAAATCTAGGTCAGGTTGTCATTTGAAGAAAAGACCTCAGATTTTCCAGAGGAAAAGGCTGTACCGATGTTCTCTAAAATGCCAGTGAATAAGATATATGCATCTTTCTTTTGCTTAATTACAGTAATTATTAAATGAAGCTTGAATCACAGGTGGTTTTTTATTTAGTCTCTTTAACTGAATTTAAATTTTTAAAACACATATTATTCTATGCATAGCAATGAATGGATAATATGGTCAGTACAAAATGACCCCTACTTCCCAGAAAAGTCCATGATAACCAGAGTCCCCACCAGCCAAATTTGTCCTGATGAGTCTGTTGTTCTAGTTAAGGCTAGAGTTTTGTGTATACATACTCTATACAAATGTGATTGGAATGACCGAAGCCACATTAATCAGAATTTTGACCTTTTTCAAGCTAGAACTGGATAAACTTACTCCTTTTTAGTGGGTAGACACAGGACAATGTAAATAATTAGTCAACTAATAGCCTTGTTTCCTAATGGATTCTTAAGATAGTGTTCAGAGGAATTAAGCTAAATGAAACAGAAAGACAAATTTAGAGGGGAACAGAAGAAGAAAAGAGATCACCTCAAAAGTTTGGTGGTTTTACAACTACTATGTTAATTTTATTTACAATTTGACTAAAGGGAGAACAGCCTTACAACAATAAAGTGGGTTAAATAACATACCATGGAGTATTGAATCCCTTTTACCATAAGATTATAATATGTGAAAAAATGCTTTCAAAACTGCACCAGAAATTTTACCTCTAACAGTATGTAGGAAACCCCAAGTATTTGGAAATTAAATAACACATCCTAAATAATCCACTATCAAATTAGAAATCACACACATGCAAATTTAATATTTTTAACTGAATGATAATGAATAACATAAAAACTTTCAGAATACATATAGTACTTAGAAGAAAATTTATAACTTTGAAAGTTTATATCTAAGAGGAAATAAAAAGACTAAAATATAAATCTGTATTTTGCCCAATGCAAATAGGAACAAATTAAAGCCAAAATAAGTATAGGAAGGAGACAATTTAAGAATAGAAATTAATTAAGTAAAAATAGACAAATATTAGAGAAAATACATAAAACTAAAAGCTGTATTTGGGATGATGAATAAATTGAAAAATGATTAGCAAGAATGATCAATTAAAGAGGAGAGAACAAATTGCCCATTTCAGAACAAAGTGGGGATATCACTACACAATGTACAGACATTAAAATAATAAAAATGAAGTTCTGAAAACACTATGCTTGAATAAACGACAACATAAACCATTAGAAAGTAATTTGCAATTAAAAATATTTCCAAAAAGAATTCTCCAGGCCCAGACTATTTCACTTGTAAATTTTGTCAAACTTGTAAAGAAGAAAAAGTATGAATTCTACTCAACTCTTTGAAGAAATAAAGAAGACTAAAATGTTTTACAATTCATATTCTGAGGCCAAGCATTATAATGACTGCAAAAATAGAAGTAATTATTAAAGTACAGAGTAATATACCTCATGGACACAGAAACAAAAATCTTTAGCAAAATGTGAGAAAAGACAATTTAAAAATATAGAGAAAAGACAAGCATTCATAACCAAAGTACGTTTATTACAGGAATGGAAAGTTGCTTTAACATTAAAAATATCAGATCTTGTAACTTACCATATTCAGAGTCTGAAAAAACAAAAGACTTTTCAACAGGTACAAAAAAAGCATTTGCTAAATTCAAGGTCTATTCATGATGGAATTTATTAGCAAACTAGCTATAGAAAAGAATTTCCACAACCTGTCCAAAGAGCATCCACAAAATGTCTGCAGTTAACATTGATTTGTGGAAAAATACAGAACATGCCTTCTATCTATACATTAACACAAGGACACTCAACTCTCAATTATGTCATTGTGGAAAACAAAAATGCAGGAAATGCAAACATAAAATGTCCATTTCTTCTCTTATCAAAAGTTTAAAAAGAGATTCAATTAGGTTTTACGGTTTACTGATTTGTTCTCTACATCCTTTCCCTTTCCTGAATTTGTACAAAGGGAAACTAAATATGCAGGGAAATATCCATTCCTTTAATTATCTCAAAGGCAAGAGCCATTTGATGGGGATTTCGGGAAATGTAAGAGAGAGATTTTTTTTATATCAAAATTTATTGACTGAACAAGATTTATTCTAAAAGAACAGGCAGTGTAATTTTGCAAATACACATATATTGTAAATACATTTAAGGTTTCATTCATTTTTTATACAACAAAAGACTCCTGCACAGTACAGATTTTGGATGAATTCTGCTTCAAGTCTTCTGTTGAAATATTTTGATATTTTACAGGTCCCATAATCGTACTGATATTGATGTTTTTCCAATATAATTAATTTCCAATATAATCAAACAACTTGGAAATTCACTTTCAGAGTTACTTGATTAGCATTCACAGACAAAAAAGAAGAACCAATATATGACAAATGAAGTTAGTAAAATTTATTATCATATACTTCATCTGAAACATATGCTACATTTTTTAAAAACCATGGTAAGTTAAAATTAATAAACTTGCTGAAAAATCCCAGAGAAATGGTATGTTTTGGCAAGTGGCAAGTCAGAGTATTTCAATAACAAGGAATAATCATAACCATCCATTATGTTTTCATGAAATTTCTATTCAATGTATGTGAATGTAGTAATCACTACAAGGAATACAAATAAAGATGAAACAGAATCTCTATTCCATACTTTTTTTTTCTTATTCGATGAAAAAAGTGAAATACATGTGAACATTGATCGTGGAATCTAGCTAATTAGGACAAGTTGCCAACAAAATGATGATTACAATAATACTACGTTTCATGACTATTATAACACACAGATTTCACGTAGGGATTATGGAAGAGGAGGAGGTGAAAGTAAAGTCATAAAGATACATTATAAATATTCATGAATTTGTATAGGATAAAATAAAGTAAAATTTTGTTTTTACAAACTGCTGAGTTTATTGAAGATAGGAATAGTTGTTGAAGATAGGAATATTGAAGGTAGGAATAAGATATTCCATAACTTACCAGAAGAACAATGGAAGAATGCTTAATTATAAGGCTGGAAGAATAACAAATTGTTTATATTGCTTTCATGTAGCTTCTTTGAAATGTGAGTTTTTAAGATGAACTTTAAAGTGCCTAAACAGGGGCGCCTGGGTGGCTCAGTTGGTTAAGCGACTGCCTTCGGCTCAAGTCATGATCCCAGAGACCTGGGATCGAGTCCCATATCAGGTTCCCTGCTCGGTGGAAAGCCTGCTTCTCCCTCTCTCACTCCCCCTGCTTGTGTCCCCTCTCTGGCTGTGTTTCTCTCTGTCAAATAAATAAAATCTTTAAAAAAATGTAAAAAAAGAAAAAACAAAACTATAGAAAAACTTATAGAAACCAGGAGCTACTTCTTTGAAAATATCAACTAAATTGATAAACCTTCAACCACACTTACAGAGAGAGAGGATTCAAGTAACAAAATCACAAATGAAAGAGAAGAAAAAACAACCAACACCACAGACATACAAAAGATTATGAAAATATTATGAAAAGTTATACACCAAAAAAATTGAACAACCTGGAAGAAATGGATAAATCCTAAAAACATATAACCTCCCAAAATGGAACTAGGAAGAAATAGAAAATTTGAACATACCAATTATTTATTATGATATTGAATCTGTAATTGAAAAACCCTAACACCCAAAAGTCCAGGACCAGAGAGATTCACAGATAAATTCTTCCAAACATTTTTTTTTTTTTAAATGAACTATTTCTTTTTTTTTTTTTTTTTTAAAGATTTTATTTATTTGACAGAGAGAAACACAGCCAGAGAGGGAACACAAGCAGGGGGAGTGAGAGAGGGAGAAGCAGGCTTCCCGCCGAGCAGGAAGCCCGACGTGGGGCTCGATCCCGGGTCTCCGGGATCATGACCTGAGCCAAAGGCAGTGGCCTAACCAACTGAGCCACCCAGGCGCCGCCCTTCCAAACATTTAAAGAAGACTTAATACCTACTTTTCTCAAACTACTAAAAACAAAAATGAAAGAGGAATAAAACTTCCAAATTTATTCTACATCTATTGAAAAGATCATTCTTTTATCCTTTCTCTTCTCACATTAATTAATTTTGGAAAATTTGAACACTTGCATCCGAGGAATAAATCCCACTTGATTTTGAGGAATGATTATTTTTAATGTATTATTGTATTAGGTTCGCTAGTATTTTGTTGAAGATTTTGCATCTATGTTCATAGAGGATATTGGCCTATAATTCTTTTATTGTTTTGTAGTGTCTTTATCTGTTTTTGATATCATCTTAATGTATGCCTTGTAGAATAAATTTCTCAGGGGATTAAGAGTGATGAGCATTAAGAAAACTGTTGAATCACTATATTGTACACCTGAAACTAATATAATACTGTATGTTAACTATAGTGGAATTAATTTTTAAGAAAGAAGTTGCCTCTTTAATTTTGTCTCTTACATTTACTCAGTATTTTATAGTTTAGGGTTACTCTGTAACACACAGAATCATTCATCTCTATCACTAAGTTGCTCTAAGATTGTGCTTATGAAGAACGTAACAGAATATGGGTAAGAAAGAAAGTCACAAATATAGTCAAAACTACTAATTCCTGGGGTGCCTGGGTGGCTCAGTTGGTTAAGCAACTGCGTTCAGCTCAGGTCATGATCCTGGAGTCCCAGGATCCAGCCCCACATCGGGCTCCCTGTTTGACGGGAAGCCTGCTTCTCCCTATCTCACTCCCCATTTGTGTTCCCTTTCTAGCTGTGTTTCTGTCTGTCAAATAAATAACTAAATGATAGATAGATAGATAGATGATAGATAGATAGATAGATAGATAGATAGATAGATAAAAACTACTAATTCCTTGCCTCAATTATCATCCTTCTAAGCCCAGTACCAGAGAAAATCAAAGCATGAAGCTTTTTTTCTTATAGACTATTTAACATGACCAACATTTTATTCATTTTCATATGTAAATGTTAGATATATTAGATAGATTTTTCTCCATCTTATCACAGTTTGGGAAGAATTTTGAGAGACCTTCGAAGTGCTTGTCAATATTTAAATTGAACAGATGCATTGTTGTTGTTTGAATGGTCAGTGTCTAGCCATACCTTTGAACAATTATGCACTTGCAGAGAAAATTTCTGATCCTGAAAGTAAAAACAGTGTGACAAGTGACCTGAATGGCTTGCGAAACTTTGGGTGCATTCTAAAGGGACACTAAACTAATCTATGTAAAACAAACGAAAGTGTCATTAGGAAAATACAGCCAGAAGTAAAAGCAGAAGTTAACATCAAAGAGAGATAAAAGAAGGAAAAAGTTCTCCAAGACTGATGCAGGGAATAGACAAGGAGAGAGGTGAGTGCCTGCAGACATATATATGACAACTAACATATATTAAAGAAGAGTTCAACAGGAAATGACAGTATGTATCCACCAAAAGTTGTAAAACAAGCTGTGACACTATGGTACATATCTTAGCAAAGAGGATGTGGGACAGGTGAAGGACCCTACATCAGACATCTCAGCAATGCTCAAAGGCACAAGTTCTGCCACGGCCGCCATCTTTGACAGGTAGAGCAATTTTCACTTCATCCAATTGGTAGAGGGTGTTACTTTTTTTAGATATAACAGGATTTTGAGCCAATTGTTTCTCAATGGTAAACAAAGGGTACTGTCATTGATAACTTTAATATTGGTCTTATATAGCAGCTTCTATATTTTTAAAAATGATCTTCAAAGGCACTATTTTAACATATATACACCAAATATATTATCAGGTGTAACAATCTGGAGATTCTGCTTTGAAATATACTGTGTGAAAGACAGAAAACTTCAGTCTTTCATGCTACATTGAGCAATCTACTCTTGAGTTAACTGGTGTGTGGAAACATTTTTACCTGCACAGAAAAAGAAAGAAAGCCATTGTTCTACTATGCAGTTGATAATCATTTTTAGTTTCTGGATTATTAAAAATTCCAGTACACCAAGGTTCAGAAAATTGACGTCATATATATATAATAATTATTATGGGATTTTTAACAGTTCATATATTTTATATATTTGTATTTTTATTTGATGAAAACTTTTCTGCTTGTAGAAAGATATTAAGTACTGCAGAGATAGCTTTGAAGACAGTCTCTGTGATGGTTATGGCTACGTTATGGTACCCAGTTGTTTTGTCATCCACCAGTTTAGGTCCTTCTCTGATTATATTTTTTAAAGGTGATTAACATTTAAATCACTAGACTTTGAGTAAAGGAGATTATGTACCGTAATGTGGGTGGGTCTCATCTAAGCAGTTGAAGATCTTAGGAGAAAAGGCTTGAGGTTCCCTGAGGAAGAAGGAATTCTGTTTCTAGACTACCAGTTTACACTGCAGATTTTGTACTCTTTTATGCTCATAATCACAGGAGCTGATTAACTAAAATACATCTCTCTGCACATATGTATATACATGGTTTGTGTGTGTGTGTGTGTGTGTGTGTGTGTGTGTGTGTGTGTGTGATGGTTCTCTTTTACAAAGCCTTGACTAATGCAATGTCTCTAATATAATTCATATTTATCCTTTGATTCATTTGACAGATACTTATGGCATACCCATTTTATTCCTTGCACTGCACTTGGAGTTGAGATTACAAAAACAAAAATTTGTTAAAGGCTAACACAAACTTCACCCTCATGGATTATAAATATGGTGGTTACTCAGAACCTCATCAACTTGTCATTACAAAAAAAACCCAAAAAACTGAATTAAAACATGGCTCGCAACAACCTTGTTTTCCACATATGTTGTCAAATCCTGAAGCTTGTTTCTACCTACCTACTTAGGAATCAGTTGTTCTTAAGATATCTCTGTGTCAGAAAACAAGAATATGGGCTCCCTGGGAGTGGGTGTTTCGGCACTCTGTGCAGATTACCCTTCCTAGGCTGGCACTCTTATCTCCAAGCTTCTGCAGGCGATTATCCTGAGTCTAAAGGGAATCACAACCCATCCAGGATATACTCTCTGAATGTCAACAGCCAAAGAATTACTGACATGACGATTAAAAAAAAAAAAAAGAACTCCTTTTCCTTGGTAGAAGCAATGTTCCTGATGCATAGCTCCCCATGAAAGGAGGCCAGAGATTACATCTCTGTGTAAAGTCCCTTCTCTCTCCCATTTTGCATCTCTCACTCCCCTTCTCCTGAAAGCACTCTCTGGAGAATTCACTTTCATAAGAATTTTCATTTCAGGTTCTGTTTATAGGGATCTTAACCCAAGATACCCTTTTTTGAGGAGAATATTTTCTACTACAGAAGAAGTGCCAATTTTTCCACCAATAGATATTGAAAGCCAAAAGATATTTGAAATATATCTGTCCCTGATGCACATTCTTACTCTCGCTGCAGGCATGAGAGAAGACACTATTCCTCCAAAGAGATTTTCCACTAAGGATTCCTACGGAGAACTGTCTAGGTCTCAATGGCTGTACTTTTGAATATTATACTATTTCCACTTTATCCCCATGTGGTTTTTCCTCTAAAACACTCTCATGTGCCTAGGGGACTAGGGACACAATCAACACTCCTTTGTAAATGTCCATCATGTGCTGTCCATTCCTGTTACCTCTGTTACCTGCTTTCCACCAATTTTACCCTGCCATCTCATATGTTTTGATCACTTTGAATCACAGAGAAAAGGGATGACCAGGCTGATATTCATGCACCCACATGTATAATTCATATTTTGTAAAATATACCTAATGAATACATGAGGGAGACACACCATCATATTCCACTCAGTGGAGCAAAGACCTAAATATCTACTATATGTTGACATATCAATGATATGCCACTGCCTTGAAAAAAAATGTTATAATTTAATCAAAAACCTTAATTTTACAATTCTTATTCAATATGAGCCACCTCTGCAGATGATAAAAATATCCAAATCTATTATAAATATATCAGTGAGTTTAGAAAATAACTCCAGGAGATGATAATATTTACATAAAAATTCATGAATTAAGACAGTTCCAAATTTTCAAAAGATAGCAAAAAATGGTAAATTGAGTACCTAGTTGGAAAATGTATTTGTAGAAAGCTTTTGATGTTTTTAGTGTCAAGGTAATAATACTGTGTACCTTTGAATTTGGGTGCAGTGATGTGGTTAAAAAAAGATTGTATTGCAAGTTATAAGGTCATAGAGTTTATTATACAAATATATCAACCAATCAAAAAGTATTGAGTTTTAAGAAGAGAGAGGGAAAGCATATAAAAGATGACCTTTTAGTAAATTTCTTAATTATTCCGGTTACAAGTTGATAAAATGACTTGTTTTTTTATGGACATGAAGCTTATTGCCTCCAGTATTCAAGTATCATAAATTTTATTCTGAGTTACTCTGATAGGCTTGAGAAATGACCAACAATCAAATTAATTTATTAACTAAATCTGAAAGGGAACATCACATGCAAAAATAAGGATGTATGAGAGGACAAATTTCCTTAGGAGAATTTTTTTGATATGATTGTAACAGGGGACATAGGCAAGATCATAAGACAAGAGGAGGCATACAGTTGACCCATTATAAAAGGGCTACATGCCTCATGAGCAGATTTATTGATTTTATTAATGTTCTTAAAAGTGGCATTATTGTGGGGCATACTTTAAAAGTGCAGGTTGTCCCAACAGAGATTTTATTATCATTAAAGATTGAGAATCACTCTATCACTAATGGAGAACCCTAGAAGGGTTTCAAACAGAAGTGTGACAAAGAAGTGAGGGAAGAAATAAAAGAAGAAAAAGGAGAAAGAGCTATTACCAAATCCAAAGAGTTATAGAAAATGTAGAATAAAATCAAATTCTCAATTAGAGGTTATACATCATTACTGGAATCATAGATGTATTCAGCCCTCTTTTTATTTATTTTATTTTTTTTTTGTCATTGTAGTGCATTTAATTATACAGTGACTCATGAGAGAAAATGTCTCCCTGCCCCGAACTGACCAACACCATCATTCAAATCAGGAGCATTGACAGCCATCATATTTTTTCTTTTGTAGACTGACCTCTTTTTCAAACTGTGTTGTCTAAGATAACTACAAATACAATGCCAGAAAAGCACGTTTTTGACAAATTCAAGAATTACAATAACAAATGCGTCCAAATAAAGCAGACAATTAAATGGAAAATTACATCACTATATTTTCTCCTTTTAAGTAGTCACCTCAGGAGACATATTGTCTTCTAACCAGTTTTGATTTGATATAATTTCAGCTTGGTTGGAATTAATTTGTGCTTCCTTTTACTAACCAGAGGATATTGTATTTTTTCAAATATTTTTTGGTGCATGGGATCAAAAATGGAGAAGTGAGTTTTGATGATTCAATAGCTAATGCTCTGAGCTTACAAAACAAAATTAAATTCTGGAGCATTTATCTTTTTACAATTAACTCTTTTTTTTTTTTTAATCCTGGAAAGAGCAAACCTAAATCTAAGTGGGTTCCTTGCGGAACAAATAGCTACTAAAAATACATTTTTAATTGTCACAGAGAACATGCATGCCAAAGCCTTTGGCTCAGATTGAGGTCAAGTTAAAACTTCCAGAACTAAACAAATTTTCTGTATGCAAACATCTTTCCAGCAAATAAATTAGTTCCTTAGTTTTTATAAATTTGCAAATATCTGAGTAGCCATGTTTGCTGGATTTGAGACTTACCAAGCCCTTTCGGTTCCTTATGTCAGCCAGTCAACAGGAAAAGAAAGGATCACTGGCTGGGGTGAGTGATCCAGTCTATCAAGGGATATTGGTTTTCTACTACATAAATATGGGGCAAGAGTGGATATGTCTAGAGTGAGAGGGATCCATTAGGGTTCTTAGTATTCCCATGTATTGTGACAAAAGTACTTAGAAGACCACAAAATCCAGTATAAGGTACACTGCTACTAGAAAAGACCCCTGGAAATTAAGGATGGGTAATACTACCAGGTAAGAATCCAGCAGAGTGTATGTATTGTTGTTGTTGTTGTTGTTGTTTTTAAGATTTTATTTATTTATTTGACAGAGAGAGATCAAAATAGGCAGAGAAGCAGGCAGAGAGAGAAAAGGGAAGCAGGATCCCTGCCTCGCAGAGAGCCTGATGCAGCCCTTGATCCCAGGACACTGAGTTCATGACCTGAGCGGAAGGCAGAGACTTTAACCCACTGAGCCACCCAGGCGCCCAGCTGAGTGTATGTTGAGGGCAAAGAGAATATGGGATGAGCAGTTGAAGAAGGTAACTATAAATACTAGCTGCAATCACATGAGCACTGGCAACAAGAAGGAAGGAAATAATTATGAGTATTTCTTCGTTATTTCAATACAATTAAGTTTCTGTTTATTTTAACCAATTATTTAACTTTTTTCCATTCTCTCATCTCCTTATCATCTAAAAGGAGATGTGTTAATAGTAATTAGTGTTATATCTCATTTGTTAAGTTACTAGATATCAAAAATAAAGTATGACTTAGCTACAAGAATAAACATCACACAAAGACAAAAAAATAGAGATATTCTTGTATCATCTATAATCTTTGCATCATTAACATTTTTTTCATGTAGGCAGGATAATTGTAAGGCAGAATGTGACTGCTATTGTCTTTAACAATTAAGTATGGTTTCAATAGATTTATGTGTTTGCCAAGTTGATAAGAGGTAGACTGTGATGACTTTGTAATGTATTAACATGGTTAGGTTGAACTACATTTTACTGAATATGGTTTCTTTTAAGATTCTGGTTAGAATGGTCCACAGGAGAGATTCTTGGGACTATTTGGAGGATGGAAGTAGAGCAGCTGCTATTTCTTTGCTCACACTCTTGTTTCTGATCTGCTGGCCTGTCTCCTTAAACTGTTTCACCCTTAAGTACACTTTTTCATGGTGATGCTATGATGTTGACCTTCACAGTGGTCCCCTATCTCCTCAGGACACATCTCAACAAGATCAGAGTCAAAAGTGATATAGGCTTTAGTCCATCCTCACAGGCTGCAGTGTGTCTGTGTGTGTGTAGGGGGGTGGTTTCCAGCTTCCTGCTGGTCTCCCCCACATACTGCTTCCATCTTTCCTTCTCAACTGCCTGTCCTTCAAGACTCCACATCAGGCACAAAAACAAGTCTTACACAGAATGCCCAACTGGCTCCTATAATTGCATAATAATATCTACCAGTGAAATATGTAATCATACTATTTGGAACTTAATTGACCCCTGACAGATACATACAATAACTCAGAAAGTTAGTGCTAGAAATTTCCAAATTTTTAATCCCATTCATTCTACTAAAGTTGACAATACACCAAACAAATGTCTGATCATCGTATATCACAGGAAATCCTTTGTCTCGCTTGTCACCGTCAGGCCCTTAGGAATGAGCGAGCAGGGCTGAGGCAGGTGCTGGCCGCATCCTTGGGGCCACCCTCTAGGGTGAACAGCCACACACACCTTCAGATCCACCCCTAAGGGCTAACAGAAGAGGAAAGACCTCACCACAGAGTGGGCTCAAAAGCGGTGCATGAGGGGTAACCTGGAGGACAGTGGGAGAAGGAAAGTAAATGGGAACTAGGGTAATCTAGGGAGGGAAACGAAACAACAGAGACTTTGGACACAGAAACAAACTGAGGGACTTGGAGGGAGGGGGGTGGAGGGATGGGAGAGCCTGGTGGTGGGTACTGAGGGCACCCGTGGAGCACTGGGTGTGGGGAATGGGGAATGAATCTTGGAACACTGGGAAAAAAATTTAAGTAACAATAAAAAAAAATTTAAAAAGCCACAGGAGACCTCTCAAAGCTGAGCATGCACACAAAAGGTACAATTTGCCCTTAAATACCTTTAAGGTCACAACAAAAATTCACTAGACATTCACAAATACACAATACACAAATAAATACAATTATAAAAGAACGTGTCATGGGCAGGCACATGCACAGAAGATGAAATGTTATATAACCTCCAATTGTCAATCAAAAATGCCAGTTAAAGCCACAATTATGCATGCAGAAAGCAGGCTTAAAATTAAAAGGATGCAGCTAGAGCTTCTAGGGGCCATTAACCCTCTTTCACCAGCAGTGGCTCACTTTGACTCTTGAAAGGGTAAACTATCTCTCCATTCTGGTCTCTGGTCTCCACTTCTTTGGTACATCTGGAATGAGAACCTAGTGACCAGGTAACAAACTGAGTTTTGTTTTGTTTTGTTTTAAGATTGTATTTATTTATCTGACGGAGAGATCACAAATAGACAGAGAGGCAGGCAGAGAGAGAGGAGGAAGCAGGCTCCCTGCTGAGCAGAGAGCCCAATGTGGGCCTGGATCCCAGGACCCTGAGATCATGACCTGAGCCAAAGGCAGAGGCTGTAACCCACTGAGCCACCCAGGCGCCTCGACAAACCGAACTTTGACAAAGACACTTTCCTTGACCAAACTCTAGGTTCCTCTGAACTCTTCTCAACTAAGCTTCAACCTTGGTGAAGAAAAACTGCAGACTCAAACTACAAAAGATTTATTTCAACCCCTCACTCTTACCTTGTACATACACAGTGTACCAAGAGACAAACATTGTAATGAAGTTTCCAGTACCCTAAGTTCTTATTTAAGAAAGCTCAAAGTGGCCAGAATTTACTATTTGCTCTAGCCAGAACCCAATGAACAGAAAGCTTGCTATAAATCCTTTCTCTGCCCGCTTTGAGATGTAAATTTTCTACCATCAGAATCACCTTCTCAAGAACCTGAGAATGCATTTAAAATGAAAACATTCCAGGGGGTCATTCGTACTCTTGCTCCCTGAGGGAGGAGAAGGCCCTGACCTCAGGGGGTTCCTGCTGTAACCTATACACTGCCTGCGCCTCCGCCTCAGGTCCTAAGGTTGGAGAGGGTTTGTTTCTTCTCTGCATGTGAGTCAGTTAAGAACCCCAGGTTGGCCTCGTCCCAAGAGCCAAACCCCTTTAACACCACTCAGTATTTTACCCTTAACACAACCCAGCCTTCAGTCTCCCGCTCATTGTTTGGTGAAGCTGAATTCAGTTCTGGCTGGATCCTCTTCCCTCTTGTAATAGTGCTGGGCATTGTTATCTTTGTTAGTTAATTTCTTTCATGATCTGTATATTGAGCTATTATAGGGACCGGTGTGGGTCTGGGAATTACTAGGACCCAAACATATAACTGGAGATACACATTCATTATAACTTTGTCACCTTTTAAGGGTGAACTTGAAAGCCTGGTGGGTTTTAGGAATTTTCATAAACTAGAGAACATAACCATTATCCCCAAGTTATATCTAAGCAGCTTAAAAAGGATTTGAGAAATAACAAGAAAAAGACTAGGAGTAGCTGGCTGAAGTACATTTATTTCAGGGGACACTAAATTCCCTAAATTTGACAAAGCCTTACCAGAGGATCACAGAAATTCCAAAGTTATTCTTTCATTATCTGAACTTAAGAATGCTTTCCAAAATATGAGGAATAGTATAAGCCTACAATTTTGTGTTTCTAAGTAGCTATTCTCTTATTTAGACATAATTAAAAATACACATTTATTTTCCAAGTGAAAATAGAAAAGGCCTTAGTTCTGTGGCATGGACAAGTCATTAGTTTTCAAAAGTAAAAATTTAATTTAGATTATTTTACAATAAATTTAGGATTGATATTTTTATTATTTCTCTTTGCTATAAGGTAATTTTACTTAGAAAATATAACTATTTCTTGATATACCCAGTAGTATGCATATTTCTATAAATTTATGCTCTACTACAGTGAAATTACAGATTTATATATAAACTAGGGGGAAAAGAGTAAATGAATATGAGGTTGCACTATTTCCTCTGGTTAAATTCTTACCTTATAAATTAAACTATTCTGAATTACTATGAGGGTCCTTATAGTCAACTAACTACCTAGCTAACTAGAATGTTAAAGTATCAGATAGGTAAATCTAAGAACATAGACATGCTGACTCCTTGGCTAAAGAATTCCTTAAAGTCCCTCTTGGATTTGATGCAATCGCGATTAGTGACCCTGTCACTTTCCTTTCCTATTGATTTTCTGAATATCATTTTCTTTAACTTAAAATGTCAGGGAGAAATACAGAGATTGTGTATAATGCTGAAGGAACGTGTATGTGTGGTGTGTGTGTGTGTGTGTGCATGTGTGTGGGTGGAGACAGAGATACAATGTTTACTGAAACAAAATGTTGAATAATGTTTTTTTAATTTTAATAATAATTTGGTCACACTAAACCACCTCTGGTCTTTGATTTGGTAAAACCTACCATAAGACCTTCACTTTAGTCTGGTATCATGAAAGACAACAAAAGGTTCATGTACAAATTAGAGGGGAAAAACAGTTGAACTTCTTTAGATCATAAATAGCATAGCTTATGTCCCTGACTGGCTGTTTCTGTAAATAAAGAATATTAATTTGCTGCAACCAAGGCAGTTTTGTACTGATCACATGTGAGAACCTTTTGGTTTGTAGAGGGAATATCATGTGTATACGTAGTTCAACATTTCTAACTTCTATCTTGAGTATTTTAAAATTTATGATACAACTAATTTTTGAGCATCTATTCTACAAAATGCACAATGTTATTTCTAGATAAAGGAATTTTTTTTTCTTGATGAATGAATTCAGAATGTAATTTCCTTTTTTCTTCTTACCCAAGATGAGGCCCAAGTTCTGGGTATTGTTAACACAGTAGTCATCTCAATAAAACTTCAGTAGCATAGAATGTTTAGAGGAAGGAACAGAGTGTTTACTCTCTTGAGCTGACATTGATTGTCGGATGTCAGGAATGTGACCCAGACAATCCTATATAGCCATTAAAGGTAAGTGCAAGTTAGCTGAGATTTTGGCTAGTGATTGTGCCAGATAGGGACAAGCATACTTTCTGATGAAAGTTGTTAGGAGTCTGTTTGGACAAGTTTCAGGCGGGAGACATGGGGTCCTGAGAGGAGATGTGCAGGACCATCAAGGGAAGAGGAAACCTCACTGAACCCCATGCAAGGCATGAGAGAGAACTGTGTATGATATACTTATTCTCCATGACATCATTGTCACTTCCCATGCAAGGTTGAGGGATTTGTATCAATGATAAGATCAGAGAGATGATGTTTGTGCAGACTCAGCTCAATCTTTGGTTCTCCCTTGTGGCTATACGCTTCCTCACAGTTTGCATTGTCCTTCTCTTGACTTGATTTCTTTCATCAAGTTAGACAAGACAGGGTTTTACTTGACAGGAGATGTCTGCATTTGACAGTTGTTCTGTCCATGATTTGTGGGAATTTCAAATCAAGAGGTTAAAGAGGTACAAGTTTGGCCCTTGGCCAAAGTCTCATTTCACAGTCCCATTTTCCACAATTTGTTTCATCTTTATTTTACTCCTTGCGTCTATTTTTCTACTGGCTCAGAATTTGGGTTTGGGGGGGTGAAGTGATTATCTGCCTTAAACCCCAAAACTCAGTAATAGATTAGTTTGCTGATTCCTTCACTGATTCACTAAAGACATTTTCATTAAGAACCTACTATGTATTTGGATTTGGGTTAAATCCTGAAGATAAAATAATAAACAAAAACTTATATGATTTCTGATCTATGGCTTAGAGAAGATTAATATTAATAAAGTTATCACAATAACACATGTAATTTCAAAATTAGATAAGATATTGTAAGCACATTGCAAAAGAAAATGATCTTGATGGACTGATTTAAGAAAACAGAGTGGGATTTCAGGGAATACCTCCTTATAAAAATGATCCTCGAGGTGAAATCTGCAGGATGAGTAGTTAAATAGGTAACAGACTGAAGGTAGAGCTTTCCAGTTAAAAATAACAGGCAATAGTTAGGTCCCCAGTTAGCTTCATTTATACTGAAATAATGGGCCGGAGGCCATTACTAGGGGCTGAATGTCTTTAAAGAGCCACTGTGCAATTTATATTTCCTAGGGGTTTGAAAAGATGCTTTTTCAACAGGGTCCATATCTGTGTTCTGTGGTCCTGACTGTGGTCTGAAAAAACACAGAACTCCCCAAAAATGGAAGGCTTGTGTAGCTTAAGAGCAGAGACGAAGCAGGAAAGCAGGAAAGAGGCAGGAGCATTAGAAGTAGCACAGATCGGGATTCCTGGATCCTCTTGAGAATTGTGGATTTCATTATATGAACAATGGGAGGCAAAACTGAAGAACTGTATGAGCAGATATGTGTTTTGAAAATGTCACTTATGTGGAGAAGGAATTGAAAGGTAAAGAATGATGACTGGGTAGATATACTATTAAGGTAGTTCAATCATCCAGGTGAGAGAGGGTAATATATTAAGGTGGTAGCACATATTTTGCAGAGAGATTTAGAACTTAAAAACTGTAAGTTATGAGACAACTATGTCATGCAAAATTGCAGTACGTGGGCAATTTAACTCTTGATTACACTATTCTTGATTAGGAATCTTGGGTGTAGTCATGGTTTATAAGAAAAGATATGAGTATAGTTTTGTATATATTGATCTTCACTTGTATCATACATATATGTTAGATCAACTTTCATATATGTCTGAAACTCCTAGGAGAATTCAGAAGTACATATATAAAATTAAGATCATCGTGTAATAGTGGAAATAAATATGAAAGTACATATGAAAGTTTCTTATGGAAATACTTTTAAGTTAGGAACAAATTACCTTCAAAAACTAATGGTCATGTGGGAGATGATAACGTGCAGGGAGAAAGATAGGATCAAAGAGGAAAACATAGGGACAAAATACAGATGTTGTGAAAAGAAGAGGCACCTGCACCCCAAAGTTTGTAACTGCAATGTTCACAATAGCCAAACTATGGAAGGAGACAAGATGTCCTTCAACAGATGAAGAGATAAAGAAGAAAGAAGATTGGTCCATATTCACAATGGACTATTACTCAGCCATCAGAAATGATGAATACGCATCATTCGCATGACATGGATGGAACTGGAGGGGATTATGCTAAGTGAAATAAGTCAAGCAAAGAAACACAATTATCATATGGTTTCACTCATATGTGGAACATATGGAATAGCACAGGGAAGGAAGGGAAAAGAAGTTGAGGATATGAGAGTGAGGGCTGAGCCATGAGACACTATGGACTCTGGGAAACAATCTGAGGGTTTCAGAAGTGAGGAGGGGTGGGGGATGCAACAGTTCACTGATGAGTATTAAGGATGGCACGTGTTGTAATGAGCACTGGGTGTTATACGCAAATAGTGAAGCATGAAACACTACGTCAAAAATTGATGATGTACTGTATAGTGACCAATGTAACATAATAAAAATTTAAAAATAAAAATATTTTAAAAAGATCAAATGGTCAACATATTCGAATGATGTTAGATTTCAAGAAAGAGGACTGACAAATGCTCACTGAATGTAATGGCGTTGAAGTCAAAGGAAGCAGAAATTATTTTTGGAAAAAGTCTACAGAGGCTAGAATACTGACATGTGTTAATGAGTGACAAATGAGGAAGAGGTAATACTCATACCATAGTAAGTACAGACAACTCTGCCCAAAAGACTGGCTAAAAATGGGAGGAGAATAAAGGGGTGATAGCTGGAGGGCAAGGTGAAGCAGAGCTGGGAGAGTTGCTTTTATTATTGTTGAAGATAGCATATGGTTTAATTTTACAAAGGGAGAGTGTTAAATTGAATTAAATGTTCAAGAGAAAGATTGATTCCACAAGTGGTGGTTGACTACTGAGTGAAGAGGGAAGGAATTACAATCAAGATGCAGGTAGAGGGATGAATCCACATAATTAATGATTTTCTCAGATATTATTAAGAATCTACTTAAAGAGTATATATATATATAATATTATATATATATATATATATATATATATATATTTAATGAGCATATCTGAGGAATATGGGACCATGAACTACTGGACAACACTTCTGTGGATCATGGACTTGACTGGGACCACAGTAAAGTAATAAGTCATCATAGAACAAACTTTATAACCTTTTCACATTTAATATTCAGAGATAGCATGCTTATTATTCTAAAGCTATTTACTAAAGTTAACTCATTTTTTCATTTGTAATCAGATTCATTTAAAACATAAAACTGTGTATGATATAGTCTTTGCTAAAGTGTTTCCTCAAAAAGGCAGATGAGCTAAATGTATAAACAGATACCTAACTGAACTGTGAAATTTTACTATTGTGATCGTGCTCAATTTACTTTGTTGAATTTTAATGTTAGAATGCTATCTAATCACAGCCATAGGATAATGTCCTGCATCACAAATGTATATACCGAGTTCCATGAATGTTAATTATTGTATTCATACCAAATTCTCTGTTCAGTGAAATATTTGCCTTTTTTTAATTCTCATAACTGTTTTCTATACAAACGTATTAAAGAATAACAGATATTTATGCTGATTCCAAGTTGTAATACTATCCTACTGAAGGAGAGGAATGACACTGTTGCTCATTTTGTTAATAGGAAAGAAAAAGTAACAATAAAGTCTATTTGTTTTTAAAAAGCAAGTAACAATGAAGTCTATTTTCTTTTTTAATTTCAAGGTCACTTCAACTCATCTGTCAATAGAAAATCTAGTCTATATTCACAGAAACTGCCATCTGTATATTACAAGTTATGATGAAAGAGTTTTGCTTTTAGCAAGTGCAAAGGGGAAAATTAAAATGCCACAAAATGTATGGAACTTGAAGAATATGCATTCTAGCTTCATTTGACAAGGGAAATTTGTCAAACTCTCAAATGTACTTATTAACCACATCGCTTCATAGTACCAATGTTTTATTTCTCCTCTTAAGTTATAAATTTGGATTTCTAGTTAACAAAATATCCTGACACAATAAAATTATACATTTTTCACTTACTAGTTAAGATTAACGTTCAGCATTAGCTGTAATTGATATTAACTTTATTGTGTTTATGACTTACTGAAAACTAGCATAGTTCCTAGGTTTACAGATAGGTGTTATCTAAACACTCAGTTCTGGACAGTACATTATAACTGGGAAGTGTGGAAATGCTAATAGAAACAGGTGGTATTTTCAAATGGAAAACAGCCACTACTGAGTTCATTTATATTAGGTAATTACACTTCTCATTACCTTTTTCTGTTGATGCCAGATTGTTTGTTACTCCACAGGGAATACATACGTAAAAACTGCATTTTCACAATTACCTAACACTTATTTGGTGCCAAAACTGAATCCAGAATGTGAAATTTACAGATTGAGATGAGACACGATTTTCTTGCAGCTAGAAATATGCATGAAAATTTAAAGATTCTCATTCAGCACATTATCAAGCCATACCCTTTTGCCCCTTTTTGTCAGCAGGGTCTTAATCGAAAAGAAATCTCTTACTGTAAATTATAATAAAAGCCTAATTCAGAAGAACCAAACACATTTCTAATATAAATTATTTCTTGTTTTCTTAAAATTGCGTTTTGAATGTTACCAGCCAATATTATGATTTTGATAGAGAGAAAGGCTGATTGACAGATCCATTGACTGATAGATATAAAATCTTGGCTACCTAGTGGTTCTGAACCTTACTCTTAATTGACAGTGAAATAATTCTTTTCTTTTGCAAAATCAAAGTAATGAAGATCCCTTATGTTGAGGGTGGATAGAGTCCTCTCAGGAGATAGAGACTGGTGCTTTAGACATGTACAGGTCCATTTGTCAGGTAATGTATAAGTTCAATTTAAAAGCTATTGGACTGCAGATTATTGCTATTCTTCGATTTAAGTCTCATATCTTGATAATATACTGGCTTTTTATGAGGAAACCCAGCATATTTCATTCACAAAATTGTGGCAAAATAAGGAAAAGGGGGGGTGGGCGCCTGGGTGGCTCAGTTGGTTAAGCGACTGCCTTCGGCTTAGGTCCTGATCCTGAAGACCCTGGATCGAGTCCCACATCGGGCTCCCTGCTCAGCGAGAAGCCTGCTTCTCCCTCTCTCACTCCCCCTGCTTGTGTTCCCTCTCTGGCTGTGTTTCTCTCTGTCAAATAAATAAATAAAATCTTTAAAGAAAAATAAGGAAGAGGGAAGGTAAACAAAGAAGTGTGTATGTTGGCATAAGGGTTATGTTCTCTCCTCCCACACACAAATACTAACTCTTCCCCATTTCTGATTCCTCCCACCCCTCAAACTCATCTCGGTTAGCTCTGTCATTAATAAACCAATTAACAAACCATGATTTTTTTCTCCCTTAACTTTATTTTTGTAACCACGGGTTTCCTCAAATTGCTCACATCTCTACTTCATATATGCATGCAATTCTCATATGTCACAGACCTTTCACAGAATTAATGCTTTTAGTATTGAAGGAGTTCCTCGGTCCCAGAATCTAGCAGTCTTGACTACTTCATGTCCAAGCATCAGTTTGCATTCTATAAACCATAATTTTTCCAGAAGCACTGATCTTTGTTCAAAGTAATCTGCATTCTATCTTTAAACTTAATTATAATTATTTTGTTTACCTTGCACGGAAATTTGAAAAAAATAAATATTTTTCAGTGTATGATTTGTCTTCTCTTCCTAACGAACTATTTTCCAATGTTCTGCCCCAGAGGCACTTTCCTTCATTTCTCTTCCTTTCCTGCTTAAGACACCTGTCCGTACATTTAATATTTTCTATTATCTCTTCAACAGAAGGGGCCTCAGGCTGTAGCTTGACAAAGGCACCCAAAGGTATCGACATCTCAAGGAGACCCCAGCTGTCACCACCTTCCATCCTCTTGTTCTAAACAGGGAATGATTGAAGTCTTTAGTCTAATGATGTTTTAACATTTATTTAGGGCCCATTTTATGTCAGGCCTTAAACATGTAAAAGATACAGGTCCTCCCTCCAAGGAGCTTACATTCCAAGATATTCAAAGATGACAGATATGCAAAGAAGCTCTTTGTAAAAATGTATTTTCCCAAGTGCAAGGAAACATAAATGGAAAGAAGTTAGGGAAACATGAAAGGATAATTTATGATAGAAACTGAAAAGACCACTGCTCCTTCTGTTGTCATTTTAATTGCAGAGAAAGTCTTAGGCAACAGAAAATAATTATGCTAAAGAATTAAAACTGGGGGGAATAAAATTACATTATAAGTTTTTATCCTCACATTTCTCTAATGCTCAGTGTAAATATTGAATTACAGATAGTATAAGATGGTTAATTTCAGCGCATATCTACACATAAAACGGAGAATTGGAAAGATTTCAATGTTGTTTCACTTGGGGATGAATCTAAAAGTTCGGTAAATACTGGACTCTCTAGTGGCTTTGAAGTCTGGGAAGAAGGGAAGGGGTAGAAACTACAGAAGAAAAGGTAATCCAAGCACCACTGGCTAGCATTGAAGACAGCATTGAAAAGCAGCATTTGTATTTTTGATTCACAATTTATGATGGCACAGTAAGAGGCAATAGACAAAATTTCTCTCTCTACCAGGGGAAAATGGGTTACCAGGAAACTTTACTGTCTGAAAAAAGGCTTAGAAAAGAAGATTTGAGGTGCAGAAATAAATAATGTTAGATAAATCCATAAGAAAATATAGTATAAAAAAACCAACATGGTATGACAGAAAATACAATTTTCAGGGTGAAAAAAAAAACGGGAAAAAAGTGAAAATAGTGGCTATAACCTGTAATTTTCTATATGTCAACAAGCGGTTGTTGCTAATGAACATCCCTATTAGTTTCATAAATAAAAAGGTAGAATTTTTATTCAGGGAAGCAAATACGAAATATCTTAGAACAGCTATGAGCAAATTTTTCCTCTTTGTGGCCAGACAGTATATTTGGGGGCTTTGCCAACTATACAGGTCTTTTCAGCAAATACACAGTTTTGCCTATATTGTGTGAAACAATCATGAACAACACAGAAATGAATGAACTGTGCTCCAATAAAATTTTATGTTCAAAGCAAATGGATTGGGGTACCTGGGTGGCTCAGTAGGTTAAGCATCTGCCTTTGGCTCAGGTCATGATCCCATGATTCTGGGCCAGCCCTGTGTGGGGCTCTCTGCTCAGCAGGGAGCTTGCTTTTCCCTCTCCCTTTGCCTGCCTCTTATCTCTCTCTCTCTCTCTCTCTCTCTCTCTCTCTCTCTCTCTCTATCAAATACATAATTAAAATCTTTTTTAAAAAAAGCAAGCGGATTGTCATGGGCCATAGTTTGCCAATCTCTGTTTCTGAATTATTAAGGTTATTAATAAAGGGACTCTCTAAGTTGGTATTGTTGATCCTTCACTCATTGTTTATTTTTTTTAAGATTTTATTTATTTATTTGAGGGAGAGCGCATGAGAGAGAGAGATCACAGGCAATGGGGAGCGATAGAGGGAGAAGCAGTTTCCCCCTTGAGCAGGGAGCCCCACATGGGACTCAGTCCCAGGACCCTGAGATCATGACCTGAGCCAGAGGCAGAAAGATGCTTTACTGACTGAGCCACGGAAGCACACTTTCCTTCTGTGTTTAATTCTATAGTATTTCATTTTTTTAAAAAAAACAGCATAAACAATGTTATCTCATAAAAACCAAACACATTTTAAATTCTAAAAAATGTTGTGTATCTTCTCAACAAACAAACAGTAGACACTGTATGGGGCGCCTGGGGGGGTCACTGGGTTAAGTGTCTGCCTTCAGCTCAGGTCATGATCCTGGGGCCCTGGGATCCAGCCCCTTGTTGGGCTCCCTGCTCAGCAGGGAGTCTGCTTCTTCCTCTCCCTCTACCCCTCCCCTGTTCAGGCTCTCTATTTCTCAGATAAATAAATAAAATCTTTAAATAATTGAGGCTTAATAAATTAAAAATAATGAGCCCCTATGGCTTTTAAAAACTGGATCAATATTAATCCATTGGTAAGTTTCGGGTCACTTCCAAGTCAAAAAAACAGAATACATTAAATATCAATAGCCTATTAAAAGCCTATTAATATTCATAAACACATACATTTATTTAAGATCTCAGTGTTACCTCACTTTTTTTTTCTCACTCAGGGCTCTTTGTGAATATTATCCCCATTGCAGGTTACCTTCTTTAGACGTGGCCAGGTACCCGTCATTCTCAAAAACAATACCGTGCTCTGCTGTAGAATGTTAGCCAAGCTCTGATTGGACCTCCGCATGCTGCTGAGGAGTCATCACCCTATGTGTGACCCCACAAGAAAGGCTACTGGGCCCTTAACGGAGCTGAGGTACAGGTGAGGCTCACAGCAAGGAGAGATCTAAATAATCTTAATCATTCAGCTGGCATTTTTCTTTTTTTTCTTTTTTAAAAGATTTTATTTATTTATTTGACACAGAGAGAGATCACAAGTAGGCAGAGAGAGAGGAGGAAGCAGGCTCCCTGCTGAGCAGAGAGCCCAATGAGGGCCTGGATCCCAGGACCCTGAGATCATGACCTGAGCCGAAGGCAGAGGCTTTAACCCACTGAGCCACCCAGGTGCCCACAGCTGGCATTTTTCCAATCAGCAGCTGTCAAAGTGTATATTCTTGCTATAGCTCTATTCATTCTCCTACAGAACCTCCTAACTAAAACAATTTAGATACTCACAATGAATCAAGAAATGGTCACTCTTGCAGAGGCAGCCCTATACCACATTCAGTCAATTCCGTGAATCATTTCATCCCCTACTGTGAGAAGAGACCATCAGGACACACAAGCCAATAAATCTGACTGTCTTGGTCTGGTCTCCCAAACTTATGGACTGAATGTTCCAACAAAAAGCATGTACTTTTACCAGTAACAGACATAGTATTTTCAACCCTTCACACCCTACCTCCACATTTAAGAAAGGAAAGTAAATTTCCAACATTTTAGAGACATAGTGCTGTTAATAAACCTAATTTGAGTTACTAAATTCTGGTCAGTGGTAACATTACATTTTCCTCCAAGAACAATAAAGCTACTGACTTTGTATTTGTGTAACTAAGGGAACCTAATTAGTGATTTTCCCCCAAACAAAAGGAAATCTGCCAATGGTACATTGAATTTCTCTCTACCTCTAGAGACATAAACTGTGGCAAATTTTAAATACATGTAGTCTAGCTCCATAAAGATAAAGACTCAGTATTCACCAGGCACCCAATTCCAATACAATTAGAATAAATAAGTATTGACAGCAAATTTCCTAATGTAATCTCCGAGGAGAAACTGAAGGCTTTCAAGGGAAGCTAGAATCAAAGCATCTGGAAGCAATCATTCTAGTAATGCCTTTAAAAGAAGAAAACGCCTTACAGCAAGCCAAATGGAAGCAATAGTTTGAACACCTATTCACACAAAATATCCGAAATCTGCATGCTTCCCTCCTTCACCTCCTCTGGGGCTTCACTCACTCAGTTTCCTCCCTGAGACCTTTTTTAGGCACCCCACCAGAGACTGAATCCTCCTTTTCACTTTCCCCCATGCTCCATTCCTCTACTTTACTTTGTTTTTCTCATCAGCATTTATCATCAAGGTTTGTTTCACTTAGAAGGAGTGCTTCAAGAAAGCCAGAACTTCCTCCTTAGACATAGTAGGTGCTAAATAATTACTTGATAAATAAGTAAATGATTGGATGGTTGAATGAGTAAACGAGTAGCTCTTTCTCTCATAAAAATGTAAGCCATTCCATTTCACTAAAATTTAATATTGAGTTAGGATTTGTGGAGACATATACAAATTATAAATATACATTTCATCTACTTTGGGTCCATCAATGTTTTCTTTGTTAACTTAGATTTTTCTCAGCTTGCTTTAGCATTTGATGCTTGATAACAACACTTCAGATAACCACTCCAATGTAGTGGCATTATTATCAGAAGTACACATAATTTATGTAAAACGCAACTTCCTGTACTGGTATGGCAAGAAAAAAGAAAAGTATTTAATTGGTATAAGTCATTCTACTGACATTTACCTTAGCCTGTGTCCGCCCTTGCAATGCAATCATGATATATCTCATCTTAAATCAGAGACTGGGTTCCTAGGATGTCTATCTACTTATCTCTTACAAATTACATATAATTTAATTACTTAGTGTATTAAAAGTGTGAAAAAAATATCTCAGCAAAATACCTAAATAATATAGAGCACTTCAGAATAAATTGAATAAGGAAGCCAAGAAACTATATGAATAAAGATGAATAAAAGTATAAAACATATTGAAGGTCACAAAATACCTGAACAAATGTAAAAGTATTATGTGTTCTCTGATGAAAAGACATAAAATAATAAAAATGTCAGCTCTTCCAAAATTAATATAGGCATGTAATCCAAGTTCAATTAGAATCCCAATAGTTTTTTTAATTGGATAAAATAAATTAAAATTTATATGGAAAAATTAATAACCAACAGTGGCAAGAAAATGTATAAAGAACGGTAAGAGAGAAGTTCCTTTGGTGAATTTTGCTTTTAGAATATGAGAAAATGATATCTTCACATTTTGCTATGAGAATATATGGTGCTAAGAGCTTGGAAAGAGAGCAAGCATTATCTAGGATAATTAAAAACACACAGACCCCGGGATTCAGCTATGTGATCCTGGAACCCAACCTGTAGATATAAAGACCATGGTATGTAAGACATGCATACAAAGATGATGATTATAGCACTATTCCAATGAAACATAACTAAAATCCATGGATTTTACATAAATTATGTGTACCTCTTTCTAATATCCATGGATTAGACAATGACTGGGAAAGTTATGGTAAGTTTGAACAATGGAACATAATGTAGAGACTAAAAATAATGAGTTTATTTGATCTCGACAGACTCAGAAAGATTCTTATTAAGAATCATTTCATGAAGAAAGTGATATGCAGAAAATGTGTGTGATATGACAATGCATATGTATTTGTATCTAAACATATGAATGGATACTAGGCAGGATGTGCAGGTGCAGGTGCTGGGACAAAGACAGGGTAATGTGGAGACCTGTGAAAAAGGAAAAGTGAAATGAAGATGGTTTTAAAAGTAAGGCATACCCAGAGAAATTAAAGACATTAAGGGCATGCCATAAAGTTTCTAGTTTGCTCCTAAACTGGTTGGACTAAAAGTCCCCATTAGGGCTTGCTGAACTGATGTATTTCTACCAACTCTCCCCCATCTCTTCCCTCTCACTGGAAAGAGGCCACTGCAGCTTTTTATTTTGAGACAATAGGGAGAGGCTCACTCTTCCATGAAACCAACTAAAGGGAGTTCCGAGAGAACCAATAAATGTTGGATGTGCCCCTGCTAGAATAGGATCTATAAATCTCACTCTTCCACTGGGTGCCTGCACAATGGTGGGATGCCCATGGTCACGTTGGTGCCACCAATGAAGCGAAGTGTGCCCAAGTTAATCTTGGCCAAGTACCATCAGAGACTCAGAACATGGCACAGCTTCTTTTTCAGACCTTCCCTGAATATGAGAAAAATGTGGGTTGTGTTCCTATGGGCCTCCTAAGCTTAGGTGGATGCTTGACCGTAAAGATGGAATTTCCTTTTGGTAGAGGTTTAATATGATTGGACTTTTGAAAATGAATAAGACTGAGATTCAGTAATAGTTGAAAGTCGCAGGAAATTGATGGAATCTGAGCAAGCTGTCATTAAGCAACCTACAACCCAGTGGGGAATCTAGATTCTTCACAGTCTAGTAAAATGTGATATCTGGGCAAAATAAACATTTCATGTTTATCTCCCAATGTATTTGTCAACAAACTGGCTACATTAGTATGTATTATTCTCTTTCCAGCTGGATCTTTTCCATCACCTTTTAAAAATGCTTGATTGTTTTTAACTAAATATGAAAATGCAAAAAAAATGAAATAAATATTCTTCCCTCTCCTGTGCTATCTAAAATTTTATTGAGAGTTTGGCTACTTGCCATTTTCAGTTACTTTTCTTTTATTTTGCCACCCTACTCTACGATCTTCCTCTTCTATCTCACCCATCCACCAAAGGAGATCTTTATCTCTGTTAAATGCAGAAAACACTGTTCAAGCATAACCTAACTCAGATCCATGATAGTATATGGTACAAAGGAGTATACCCTTGATTTAACTCATTTTATTTTGCAATGATCTGAAATATTTTAAAGTACTTATATTGAGATACTCCATACCTACATACTTCAACATGATTCTTTAGTCACACTCACACACAAATTCATATATAACCAAGATAATATTTCAACATTCTGCATAATTAGTAACAATTCCTTAAAATAGTCTCATTCTTAGTACATATTCAAATTTCTATGATTGATCCTAAATTATTTTTCTTTTTGACTAAGTTTTTCTTCTGGAAATTTCTCCTCTAAGCTTTCAAGATCCAAGTGTCCCTAATACTTCTACTCAACTGACCTATTCCTCCTAGAGTATTTTTTAGGGAATTGAATATTAGGTTTCTTATCATATCCTTCCCTGGAGCTATTCTCATTCTAGTCAAGGTATTTCCCCAGAGCTACAATGTTGATTATCACCTGAAACTCCTATTGCTAACCAATCCACTGAAATATATTGTATTTACTTCTTAAAAAGTGTTTACTTATTCACTGTTCTTATCTCTCCAGCCATTGCATTAAGTTCAAGTCATCTTCTTCCATGACCTCTGCTATGGAGCATTCTCATAGCCACACTACCAATTGGTTTTCTGGATTTCGCTCATTTATTTATTTTCATATTTGATATTTCTAAGTGCATTATTATCCACACTTGAACCATGTTTGCATCTTTTGTGCAAGCACATGAGATATTGGTTGTTGAGAAAGTGCTTTATATTAAGAACAATCTATTTGAAATTAAAATATTAAACCTTTGTTGCTTGGAAACTTTAAGCAACTTCCATTTCTTTTATGATGAAGCCCAAACTCCTTAACATAAACCCCACCAACAAAAAGACTTTTTGTGAGTGGGACCAAAAAAAAAAGAAAAATAAAAACTTTGTATGATCTAACATCTAAATACTTCTTCAGTCTTATTTAACAATATTTCCCTCCAAGTTTTCTTTATTCTTCTCTATAGGTCTTTCTTTTAGTTCCCACAGCCCACAGTTCTTGGGTATTTTTATCGTGACCTCTACCTAGGATGCTCACCAATCCACACTGTGTTCATTGCTCACAAGTATCAGATATCAGCTCAAATAGCTGGTCTTCCAGGAAGCCTCAAGAGATTTCACTGTTCCATTCTCTCAAGAAAGCATTACCACAGTTGGTAAAAATAGCTCTTTGTGAGATTATGGGCAGGCAGTTGTTTTATCTATTAGTCTGTGAGGAACATGAGGTCTAGGCAGGTGTCTCATTTTAATTGACTTTGTACTTTCGATCCTCCTGTGTCATCAGAATGCTCATAAATATCTGTTGAGAGGATAAAAGAGATCAACATTTTTTTTTTACTTATCTAAACTCTAATATAACTTACACCATGTAGAATTTGTACCTTGGATAATAATACTGAGTAAATAAATGGTATAAAATAATAGGATTTATTTAATATATATGTCCTAATTTCAAAGAATGCCTATTTGCCAAATAATCATGTAGTTTTTAGAAAATATAAATCTCAAAATTAGACCACAAAGAAAACATAATAAATATTAAAAAATTACATCATTTTCCTTGTGTAAAATAATAAAACTACATTGTATAACAAAATAAGCAATGGAAAATAGAATCCCTAGGAATATACTTTTTAACCAATAACAGATTCTCAACTCAAAAGTGCAATACAAAAAGGGTTATTTTAGGGGCACCTAGCTCAGTTGGTTAAGCAACTGCCTTCGGCTCAGGTCACGATCCCAGAGACCTGGGATCGAGCCCCACATCGGGCTGCCTGCTCAGCGGGAAGCCTACTTCTCCCTCTCTCACTCCGCCTGCTTGTGTTCCCCCTCTGGCTATGCTTCTCTCTGTCAAATAAATAAAATCTTAAAAAAAAAAAAAAAGAAGAAAGAAAACCTTTGTATCATGTTTAAAAAATAAAAAGGTTATTTTACAATTACACTAGATTATAAAACATAAGAATACATATCCAAGCAACAAAATCAGAAAAATTAGTGCCTTCTGACTGTAATGCATACCTGATGGAACCCAAATTTTACATTTTAACTATCATTAGCTTGCCAAAAATTTAGTCTCCAAAATGTCATTGCTAGGCCAACCACTATTTGATAATTAATAAGTGAATCATAACATAGGCAATGTAAATGGAGAAGGACACAGACTGTGGAAACACAGTTATAGCTACTGAAAAAAAACAAGAATCCATATTTTTAGCATATAAAGAGTTTAAATAAGTAAATAAGAAGACACTCAGGCCAAAACTGCACAGAATTAAAACAGAAAAAGGCACCTTGCTACAAGGTGAATGTATTTATCAAGATAATATGAAAACAGGAAGATTCAGAAATGGAGGATCATGATAAGTACTTGAATCCAAATTTCTTGGCTCATCTATCCCAAAAGATCATAAATTCAACTGGGAGTACAAGTAAAATTGTCCATCCTCAGCTTTCAGGATTACCAGAAGCCAGAGAGCATCACAAAATCCCAACTGCCTATGAGCCATGAAATAAAGCCTAAATCCCAACAGACTGACACTGCAAAACTTGTGAGTGTGTAGAGCAGGGCAACAGAAGAGGGGGAAAATCCCATAGGAAAAGCACAAAGTAATGCCCTGAAAGTTCAACACTAAGCATGAAAATGATTAAGACAGTTCGCATTTCCTTTCCTTCTCTTGATGTCCTCCATGTTACTCCTTATGTTCCACAAGTAAGTGAAACAATACAGTAATTGACTTTCTCTGAGAAACAAACTGACGGTTTTGGAAAGGGGAGGGGTGGGGGGATGGGTGAGCCTGGTGGTGGGTATTAAGGAGGGCACGTATTTCATGAAGCAGTGGGTGTGATGCATAAACAATGAATCTTGAAACACTGAAAACATAAAATAAAATAAATTATTTAAAAAAAGAAAATGATCAAGACACTCTCAGGATCACCATACTGATTCCAGACAGGGCTTGGCAATGAGAGGGAGTGACTGACCATCTTGATGAAGCACAGCTTCTGAGGTCCAAGTAGAACAACAAAAAAGGATGTTCCTTGAAGACATGGAAGTGAAATTAAAGAAGAAATGAGGAAATTAAAAAATCTGCGGAAATCGAAGACAAGCTCAGATCCCTAGAACTCCTCCTGCTCTTCTACTTGCCGCCACATCTATTAAGGAAACTGAACATCACTTCATTGCAGAAAAGAGCATTTTTCTATCATAAAATGTGGAGATAGAAGGGGAAAAGTTAAACAGCAATAACACAGCACTACTGTAAGAAGAAAAAAAACAGGGAATACAAACCACAGCATTTTCATGGATAAACCCGTATACACCTCAGAAGTAATTAAAAAAATGAAACAGGAGCAAAAGAAAGTTAACATCACATTCCAGACTGAATTAAGTGTCTTTAAATAAGCACATGGAGATAAACAACCGAATATACAAATAAAATCAGATGTGCCAAAACTGGGACCAAAATGGACCCAACAAAACAAAACACAATCAGCAGGGGGAAAAAAGCAGTGCAACTTGATCAAAGTCAGGAAAGAAACAAAAAATAAAGACTACATTATCTCAGATGAAGAACAAATTAAACTTGAACAAGAAGGATCAAAAGCAAAAAACATCTTAGCCAAATTTTCAAATGTAATGACAAAGGTATTATTCTCAGGACTATAGGCCAAAGTTCAAACTACTTTTAAGGGTAAAGTGAACAAGCTCCACCATGGCTTCTGTGTTCTGCTTCTCGGTGTTACTACTATCCCAGTGTACTGGGAAGCTGATCTTTCTTTAGGAACCTGATACTGCCATGGCCAAGGAAAAACAAAGAAGCATTCAAGACAGAGAAAACAATCTTATTAATTTGCAGGTGGCAGGTCAGAATGGTTCTACAGTGCAGTTTATACAGCATCTAATTAATGAAAGTCTGTCGTGAATGATAGTTTGCCAATGAGTCAGATAAGATTCAGATTTGATGGGCAGCAAATCAATGAAACAGACACATCAGCACAGTTGGAAGCTGAAAGAAAAATTGGTATGCTCTAGTAGCAGACAACTTTAGATACTGGAAAAAAAGAACTTGATAATTCATATTTCTGATCTTGCAAACAAGATACATCCTCAATTAATAAATAATTTGATACTATCACATCCTTACTGCTTTAATATGCTCCCTTTTTGTTTATTTTGTACAAGGTACCTGATGAATGGACATAAGCATATAATGATTTTTTTTATTTTTGGTTTTTACTAAAAGGTCAATGATATATTTTGATGCAATCACATAAAATTAGATTTAGAAGTAGTTCTCTAAAAGTGTTTCTCTTTCTCCTTTTAATGCCTTTAGTATCAAAAAAATCAGACATTGTTCTTCTCTTTACTAGAAGATGCAGGTGGCAGGAATTTGATTTTTACCTTGGAGGGTATGTGCTGGCATACATCTGACCACCAAAATTAGACAACTTCCCTGGTGCCACGTCTTGAATCTTCTAAGTTTTTCTGCCCTCCTTTGAGTACATGTGTATTACCAGGCCTAATGGTGTATAAATCACCTCCAAGTGTGGGGCCCTTCTGAGTGTGGACCCTGTGTGCCTACACAGGAAGCTGGTCCCAGTAGAGAATCATGATATTTTATTATAAAGCTGCCTTTAGCCTCCTGTATTTCCATTCTTGCCCCCATCAGTGCTGTCTTCAATTGAATATCTCTGCAACTTTCTGTGGGCTTAGTCCCCAGAACTACTGGCACTTAACTGTGAGTGCACAACCATTACTTGGAGTCTTGTCACCCCAACTTTCTGACACTTCTCCTAATCAAACATGAAACAGATAAGAGAGCACCACTCAACTTTGGAGGCCAAGCTTAACTGAATTATTTTTCTTAAAATACTTCACATACATTTCCAAATATATTTGAATAGAACTCTATTGGCCATTATAGTCACTGCTAGTCTTGGATGGTTATTGAGGACTTGAAGTGTGGCTAGCCTGAACTGAGATCTGCTGTCAGTATGAAATAACCCTAAATTTTGAATATTTAATAAGAAAAAATATCTCAGTGATCTTTGTAATAGTACATGTTAACCTTACACTATTTTGGGTATATCACATTGAATAAAATATGCCATTGAAATTAATTTTACCTGTTTCCTCTTACCCACAGACAAAACCATTTAAAATCTCATACTAGGACTTTTACTTCTGGAAAATAGGGATAGACGCACTTTCAATCCTTGTCCTGCTAAGGGCAACTAAACCCCTACACATTACTTATGAAACAGAAGGAGATTCTGAATGATTGACAAAAAAAAAAAGTGAACCTGACTTGATGATGAGTTCTCTGGATTTTCTTCTTGCCTTATAATATCCCTGACCTAGAGCTGCAAAAGCCAGCAACTCAGAAACACCATTGACAGCAGACAAAAATACCCACAAGAAAAGCCCATTCTCTAGCCAAAGAACAAGGAATGGGACAAGCTACAAATACAAAAAACTTAGATAAGAGCTGTAGCCAAACATTTCATTAAAACTGTAGGCTCACTTCTACCCAAGCCAGCAAAGCCTAGACTTTGACCCTCTTAAGACTGTAACAAGACAGTTACACCCTGTAGAGTGGCGTCGGAGAAGGTCCAGTAGGGAGCTAGGACTTAGCAATTACAAGATCCATCCTCACCCCCATCCCATTGTTTACATAAAACCACATGAGGAACCTGGACTTTCTCCCCTAACCTGCAAGCAACCCAAACCATCCATCCCTGCTGCAGTGATGGCAGAAGAGTTCCAAGAGAGAGTCAGAACTTCCACCATTCCTGAGAGCTAACCATATCTTCATGCCCTAAAACAAGCCTCAACAAGCTGAAAATAATTTAAATCATGTAGTTTATTGTACAAGCCTACTGGAATCAAATTGGAAGCCAATAACTGAAAAACAATTGGAAAATAGCCGAACACTCCTACTAACCCAGCCTAATTCACAGCACGCATGTCTCATTGAGAATTTTAGAGTCTTTCTTTCTAGGAATTAGCAAGTGAGAAGTATAATCATTATGGCAGGGTAGTTGATTCTTATTAGGAGGAAGCAGGGAGGCTTTTACCATGTAAGAGGAAAGACACATATGTTTGGAACCCATGTGGTTCAGTTGGGCACCCCTTCTTACTCCTTTGACCAAATACAACTGAATGGATATGTGGAACAACCTGGCATTAGAAGGGCATGATTGACCAGAGCTCAGACCTCTCTGGAATGAATTTTGGCCATACTAGAGTTAAGCAATCAAGATCAGCTGATCACTGAAGGTAGGGTGAATTTAGAATAGCTAGTGCAAGAGGGAAATGATGGGCCCCATTTGCAGCCTCAACTCCAACTGCAGAGTTGGGAGGTCCACCGTATCCTACTAACTGCCTTCTCCAGAGTCCTTCTCTGGAAGAGATGTCCACAGGAACTTGGACCAGCTCCTTCACAGATCTGCAAGGAGAAATGAAAATGTGCAGAACAAAAAGGGAACTTTGGGGTGGGTACACTCCTTTTTCTTGGCCTCAGTATATGATTTAGAGATATGGCTTACCAGAACTTCTTGCTTCACAACACATAGATTTTTAGAATTAAATGCAGAGGCTTATTTAAAAATAGTGCTTAGTCCTCTTTTCTTAGACACCACATTTTCCTAGAGAACAAATGAATATGGGTGCAAGAATCGAAAAGACCTAATATTCCTTTTGACTCATGGTTATTTAAGTAGAATAAAGCATGTGGATATATAATAATTTTATGGTAATACCAACTGTTTTTTCCAGTGATAATTCTATTCAGAAAGGTAGTTGTACCTTATAGAATTTTGAGATAGAGAGTGCTCTTAAAGGTACTTTTAATTAGGAAGTTTACTTCAGGTTTTTGGTATAACTCCATCTGATATAACTGTGGCATATAAAGTAATAATAAAAAAGGTGGCTAATGTTTCCAGCTGTCAGACATTTGTGCAGAGAAGTGTTATTCCTCACATTTAGACGCAGAATTTCAAGCCTATCCTGTCAGTTTCCTAGGTCCCCAAACTTAATAGAAGATTATCACTAGTCCTCGACATATGATTTGCTTTCCCAACATTTTCTGGGGTGTTATCTGAAGATAGACCTCAATTTTCAGGAGGACAGTTAATACTACACAAACAATATTGCTATAGTACTCCAGAGCCCAAAAGGTATTCCTTATAATATGTAAGGTAGGGTCGTTGTTAGCTTGAGAAAAGTTTCTGAAACAGCAACAGACTGTGCTGTGAATGGGAGGACTAGAAATGGATTGAGATTCTGTGTCTCACTGTCAATTTTGCTCTTCGCTCATCCTCTGTTTTCCCTCCTCCCTTTCTTCTTTCTTCTTTCTCACTATCTCTCTATCTACTTCTCTTCTCTCATTCTTTCTACCCTTGCTTTTCTCTCCCTCCTCCTGCCTCAAGCCCTCTTCTCTCTCTCTCTCTCTCTCTCCCTTCTGTGTCTTCCTTCCATCTCTGACTTAGACCTTGGAAAGACAATTAGGTTAACCTGAAGCCAATCTGTATTATTTATTTTTCCAGCCCAAAGAACTTGTGTAATATGGGATAAGTATGGACCAACTTTTCAGAGTTGTTTTAATAAATCTTTCTTTTACTGGATATAACTTATGTCTTCATGTCAAGAGAGAGAGCCATGGTCTAAACGACATAGCTGACTTCTTTCATTCCAGGACACATTATAAAATTCTGAGGCCTATTAGAAAGAAGCAAAATGCAAGAGATATTATGTAGTAAAGCTCTATTTCACAACTTACTAAGATATGTTCACATACAAATGCCTACTTGAATATAAATTCATAAAAAGACAGAGAAAGCGGGACACCTGGGTAACTCAGTCAGTTAAGTGTATGGCTCTTGTCAGCTCTGGTCTTGATCTCAGGGTCGTGAGTTCAAGACTTATGTTGGGCTCCGTGCCCACCATAGTGCCTACTTTTGAAAAAAAGACAGAGAAACAGAGAGCACTTAATTTATATTATTCATATCTGTGAGTATAAAAATAGATATTTGACATGTGCTAATGGAAATATATCATATCCATAGATTATTGATATCAAATTCATGAATTACATGAACTATAACCTATTACATGGTTAGTTACATTTTCTGCAAGTACAGCCTTCCTCTCCTAGCATCTCCTTTTAGTGTTCCCCCAAAAGAAGCTTTATAAAACAGAAATTTCAATTTTATTCTATATACCTGATAGCATCCTTGGTTGGCTGTATTAAAGATAGCATATATTAAAGATATTATTATGTAGTTGCTGTTTTTTAAAATGGTAATATGGAGACTCTTAACATAAACATCTCCACCATAATATTTGTAAAGATAATTTTGTATGTATCATACCTATACAGTTGTATGTTTATGCTACTGTAAAATTTGACAATTATATAAACATACCTACAAAATATACAATAAACTATGTACTAAAAATAAACTATGTACTAAAAAATAATGTGCTTCAAATTGTATCAGAGTAGGACTATATAAGTATATAAATAATATATATTTAAGGTGACCTTATTATTGGTTACAATTTTAGCCCTTCCCTTGTATTTCTCTGCCTGTCCCTAAATGTGAGGTTAAAGATAGGAAATATAAAAAGAGTACATTAAGTAAGAGTTCAATGATGATAAATAAGAAAATGGCATATATACCCTGTTGACATGCAACATTTCAGTCTCTAGCTTTCATTGTTAATATGAATACCCAAATAAAAGAAGTATAATCTCCGTGTATTCTCCTGGAAAAACAAATTCCAAAATGAGGACTGAGTGTCCATCTGTGCATATTTGAGGCACAATGACAAATTGTTGATTTCATACCATGGACATTATTAAACTCCAAGTCCTGCCAACTCAGCTTTCATACAGAACAGATTACACTAATTATCATTTAGGGCCAAACTAACACTCCTAATATTAACTCTTATTTACCTGAATAGATAAAATCAAGTATATAGAATGCAAAAGCCAGCAATGTTCAAAACTAAAGATAATTGGGCTAGAATATGACATTCCCTGACTAATAAATTCTGCTATCTGCTTCGTTTCCAATTTTATAATTTAAACAGAAACAATACTGGGTATCTCTGAATCAGTTTTTCTGACACTGAAGAACCACTGTTGTCATATTACTCCAAATAAAACTATGGTTGTCTGGATTTGAAATTTTTGACTTCTCCCAGAATTTTCTTTAATTTATTTAATCTCTTCTTTTTCTCAATTTAATTTTTCTACTCTCTGGGTGAACTATAGAAAGAATAGGGGTACCTGGTTGGCTCATTTGGTTAAGTATCTGACTCTTGGTTTTGACTCAAGTTATGATCTCTTGGGTCCTGAGATCCAGCCCCGTATTAGCTCTGCACTCCACAGAAAGTCTGCTTGGAGATCTCTTCCTCTGCCCCTGCTTCTCTAACTGATCCTTAATGATGAATTCCTATGTCTCCACCTTATGTCTTATTTCCATCTTATTTTCTCCTCTCTTCTTCCACCCCTCACCTCAGATTTTCATCCGAGGACATCAATCCACTTTTTCCCTATGGGCTTTCTGATGATCTGGACACAGATAATTCAAATCAGTATTTCAAACTCCGATCCCTCTGCTAAACGGTAGATCACTATATCCATCTGTTACTGAGATCTGCAGATGCCTGCAAATACTTCAAATACAGCAACATTTTCAAAACTAGTATCTTCTCTATTACTTAAATAGCATAACATTAAATTGTACCATTGTCCTAAAAATGTTCGAGCCCAAAACAAAAGACTTTCTTATTCACATTCCCACAGCCTCCATTGACACTACCTCTTAAATATCACTTACACTTTCCTTCTGCCTAGTCTTGACGATTTAAGAACTATTTTTGAATATTTCAATAGTTCCTAGTATCTTCCTTTACACAATCTATTTTCCATAATATAACAAGAATATTCTATTTAAGGGATGCCCAGGTGGCTCAGTTGGTTAAATGGCTGCCTTCGGCTCAAGTCATGATCCCAGAGACCCAGGATCGAGCCCCACATTGGGCTCCCTGCTCAGCAGGAAGCCTGCTTCTCCCTCTCTCATTTCCCCTGCTTGTGTTCCCTCTCTGGCTGTGTTTCTCTCTGTCAAATAAATAAAATCTTAAAAAAGAAAAAGAATATTCTATTTAAAACACAATCTGATGATTTTATACTTTTGCCAAAAATCATATAGGAGTTTTCTACTTTCTACTGGCTTTAGAAGTTCACCTACCTAGAACCTTCTATTATTCTTCTGTTTGTTCTCAATGTCAATTCACACCCAACTCTTTCTGTGGTTTCTATGTCTGTTCTCAACTCCATGACTGGGGGCCATCTAAAATATCTGCCTAAAACAGTCATTCTCAACTACCTCTTTTTCCTTCCCATCTCAACTCAGGTGTCATTTAGGACATCGTTTCTATCTCTGGCAATTCTATGTCTCCAGAATACACATTCACCTAGCACCCCGTATTTATATCCTGGAAATATTTTGCACTAGATTTTATCTCTACCGGAGTAGACTGTTTAACCACATTAGTAAGAATGCTTTTGAAGGAAGCAGGATACACTGTCTCTTTCTCTGTTAAACTCTGAGAGTGGGTGGCACTATGGATGCCAGATGCTATATCAAATCTTTAAATACGAAAGACATTATCTCCTAGGATAAGCATACACAAGCAGGGAAGGTGAATGGACCATGATGAGTTTTATTACCAGTCATCTAACTGTGTCCAAAATGAGAAAATCTTTCTGATTCTTACATCTTGGAATTGAGTTTGGATTGATGCCCTATATTTTTTCTTCCTTATAATGAGCTATATCTGGGGAAAGAGACTTCGGTTGGAGCTACCAAATCTATTGTGGTTTGTGTGTATTTCTGAATTTCAGTCATGGTCAGATCTTTTTAGTTCTTTTTTATTTTCTAAGATACTATTTGATACTTATAGAGGTAGGAGGAATGGCTGAATATGAAAAGGGTCATTGTCAAATTTTAATCAAATTTCTAGTTTCTGTCCAGCAAGGATGTGCTATTATAGGTAAACCCTGACAACATGATAAAAGCTAGATTTATAAGAGATGAAAAGATATGGTATCATTCCTTAAGAAGTATAGTAGACCATTTTATGTGTCTCTTCAGGTGGGCTACTGAAGCCAGTTATTCAATGAAACACTCATATAGATTTTGCTGTGAAGGTATTTCATAGATGTTACTCAAATCCATAATGAGTTCACATTAGTACAGAAGACTAACCTAGATAATGTGGGTGGACCTGATTCAGTCAGTTGAAAGAACTTGAAAGCAGAGTTGAGATTTTCCAGAAAAGGAAGGGTTCTGCCTGTAGACAGTGGCTTTAGCTTCGGCTATGTCAAGAGTACTAGCCTGCCCTTTCTGTTAGCCTACCTTAAGGATTTCAGTGTATCTAGAAGTTCTGTTCCTCAGGTTGAACACTGACATACAGAATGAGGCAGAGGAAAGGAAACCAATGTTGACAAATGGAGGCACAGTGATGATGCAGAGGAGGATGCAAATATGTCCGTACAAGGGGACATATGGGCTGAATTATTGTTATAGAAAAGCTACAAATTACAAGAGTTCTTGAAAAATTAATAATGAATGATGGTGTAATCAGAAAGAAAAGTAAGGAGAACCACAAGCAGTGAGAAAAAGCACATGAAAAAGAAAACATGGAGACATGCTAGATTTCAGGAAAAAGAGAGAGGAGTTGACTTATATGTATGACTATATTGAAGGAATAAAGTGAGAGATGATGAATTTAGGACTAGCTAAACATGGATCATTAAAGTCATTAAATATCATGTTAAGTTATTCTAATAAGGTGTGAGCTATAATGAAATATATAATATTGCATAAAATATAATCAAAATTTGTGTTTTAGAAAAAGACACTTTATCTGTGTGCATGATGAATCAGAACAGAGCATATATGAAAATATAAGGTAAGTAAGAGACACATTCAATGTTAATGTGAGACAAGTTGATCTCTTGAAAAAGGACAATGCCAGGTGAGTGGAAAGAAGGAACTAATTACAGATACATTCAAGAGGACCTAATCATCTATTAAATATAAGGAATAAGGGAACTTTCCTGTCTAGAAATGTACTACATTTACAACTATATTCAGGGAACCCGTAGCAGTAATGAAGCTACTCGTGTCAAGAAAGGAAATGGAGTATTTGATTATAGAAGTTTCAGTATTAAATATCTTGGCCCTTAGGTGTACATGAAATGCTAGATACATGATGAATGTACTCATGTGTATCTTAATATAGAGAATGTTAGTATTTCATGCAGCTATGAGTAACAGAAAACCATCACTTGAGTGGTATAAACAAACAGAGATCATCAGATTATGCAAAGGCTTGAGACTGTCAATCCAACATAGACATGGTGTTCAGCAACAATACTGAGGACCCAAGCTTCTTCAATCTTCATGTTGTACTGGTGCAAAGAGGAGAGTATTTTAATCATATCATAATACTAGTTGCTATAAATTCAGGGACTGTACTTCCTCCAGAAAAGGAGAAGGCAGTAGAATGAAGGACAAAAATCTAAGCAGCTTTTCCTCTGTGCATGTGCCCCTGTTAAGAGAGAGACAGAGAGAGACTTCTTTGCCAGTGATTTCTACCTATACCTCTTTATACAAAATCATGTCAAATGCCCCTTATCCAGCAACAAAAGACTGGGATATTGAGTATTTTAGCTTTCCAGACTCTAAAATAAAAAAAGCCAAAGAAAATATGGCTTGAACTTCCTAATGAGTGGGTAAATCATTAGTCTCTGCCACATAGGTGATGTCTAGAAACACAGAGATATGTAGGATTATAGTATTAGTATAAGTGAACCTCTGTGATTATAAGATGAGAAAAATACTGGAAGTGTTATAATAATATCTTGGAGGGGCACCTGGGTGGCTCAGTTGGTTGGCGACTGCCTTAGGCTCGGGTCATGATCCCGGGGACCCGGGATCGAGTCCCACATCGGGCTCCCTGCTTGGTGGGAAGCCTGCTTCTCCCTCTCTCACTCCCCCTCCTTGTGTCCCTTCTCTGGCTGTGTTTCTCTCTGTCAAATAAAAAGAATCTTTTTTAAAAAATAATATCTTGGGCAACAAATAAAGAGTTCACAAAGTAAAGTGGAAAGGAGTCATCCAAAATATAGAATCATAATATAGTGATGTCAAATAAGCCAAGAAGAAAGGAGTTTCATAAAAGAAGTATCCAGGAAATTTATACATGAAAAATTTGAACATTACTTGTGTAAACTTGGGTGTGAATTATAACTTTTGCCAGTTTCATTCAAGTGTTTTTCATGCAATAGCTTTTTTGAGTCAATCACTGTTTTGGGTGCCAAGAATATAGTAGTGAAGAAGACATATTGCAACCTCACCTCATGGAAAAACAGATATGTACATTTAAAAAAAGAAATTAAAGGAGACAATGAATAAAACAATAAAATAAAATACAAATCAAAAAATTAAATGAGCAAGGGACTGAGTTAGAAAATCAGAGAAGGAGAAGTGCCTAGGTGGCTCAGTTGGTTAAGTGACTGCCTTCGGCTCAGTACACAATCCCAGATTCCCAGGCTCAAGCCCCACATCAGGCTGTCTGCTCAGCTGGAAGCCTTCTTCTCCCTCTCTCACTCCTCCTGCTTGCATTCCTTCTCTAGCTGTGTTTCTCTCTGTCAAATACATAAATAAAATCTTTAAAAAAAAGAAAATAAAAGAAAATCAGAGAAGGGGACACCATATAGGTTAGGTTCTCATAGATGGTCCCCTTGATGAGATCCAAAGAAAAGGAAATCATATGTGAAATATGGTGGAAAGGAAGAAATCCTCTTGCTGAGCAAGTAGCAAGTGAAAATTCCTTAAGGTATGAAAGGCATTATGTGCTTGAAAATCTAAAATTCAATGTGGTTAGAGAATAATGACAAATCAGAGGAGTAAAAAACACAAGGTTGAAGAGACAGACTTGAGCCATATCAGGCCAAATTTCTTAGGCCATGAAAAGGAGTGGATTTTATTCCAAATAAAATTTAAAATTTTGATGGGTGTTTAATGGAAGCAACCCCACAATATGACTTATATTAAATGAACAATTCTGAGGAAGGTATGTTTGAAAAGGGATAAAAGTGAAAACCAAAAAAATAAATAAATAAAGGAAGATGATGATGATGAATTCCAATAAAAAGGCTGTGTAATACTCCAAAAGAAAATGGTAACTTGGGTTCAGGTGGTGGTAGTGACCACAGCAAGATGTCAGTAGACTTGTGGTATGTATTTAACAAACAAGAAACTGAAGGTGAGTTAAAGTAAAAATTATGATCTCTTGCCTTAATTGAGGTTTCCTGAAAAAAGACTCTGACAGAAAGATTTGAATTCAGGCATTTTGGGGGAAGCACACTTGGGAACAAAACTGTAAGGAAGTAGAGAAAGCAGGATAGGGCAGAAGGAAGTGTTGGGGTGCAGTTGTTACAGAGGTCATGGCCAATTTGATGGGTGCTCTGGAGTGGATAATGGTTTGAAGTTGTCCAAATAGAAACAATGGGATTGGGACTTGAGCCTTTGATCGACTAGTCATTTAGTAAGGTGATCCCATGCAGGGGGCATAACCTTGGGGTAAGTTAGCTTCCTTGGGTAGGAGTTAATCCACAGAAAGAGATGTATTATAGATGTCGGCAGTAAGTACTCCTAGAAGATGGGAGAACAAGTGATTTAAGAGGATCCAGAAGAAGGGATCCAGATAGTACATCACATCAACTATTATAATGCTATAAAATGCAGACACACACACACACACACACACACACACACACACACACCAAACATCTGTGGTTAATACAAGAATGGTCTGGGTATTTTTGTTTGTATGTTTGTTTGTTTCTCTTTTTGTTTTTGTTTTCCAAAAAAATCCAAAGTGAATGTTTTAGGAAAATGGGTCTCTTATGAGAGTTCCTTCCTATAGTGAATGCAGGAAGAGTCCCTAAATATATCCAGAATGTCCGTATGAGGAGCAAACTCCTTTGGTTATTTTCTCAGTAACCTTTTCTCTACCTTTTGTAATTTTAGTTTATTTTGTTATTGTTCGTGGCACACCTGAAATGAGTATTGGAGAATATATCCTCTTTAAGGCTTTATAACTTTCAGAACCCAGGTCCTGCTTGGACAAGGCAAGGGGGTAAGTAATGAGGATTGTTTTTAGCCTTGAGTAGTCAAAAAAAGTTTTCTGAGTTCAGAACCATGGTTCATTTGTCAATATAATTTCTTCATAAATGTAATTGGCATCTGATTTATTCCATTTCAGTCAATTCTATGTGCCACTAATCACCTATAAGTTTCTTTCCCAGCCATTGCTCTTAACTGCTTTATTTTGCTCCCTCACTCTTACAGTTTTCTCTCCAGTTAATGGAGACTATTCTGAGACTAGGAAGAATAGAGAGAAAGACCTTACTCTGAACCTGACCTTTGACCTAAATTGCTTTTTCTTTTTCTTTTTCTTTTTCTTTTTCTCTTTTTTTTTCTTTTCCTTTTTCTCTTTTACTGAAATGTTTTCCTGGGCCCTAGCCATGAAAATCCCTTTTTTTTTTTTTTTTTTTTTTTAAGATTTTATTTATTTGACAGAGAGAAACACAGCCAGAGGGGGAACGCAAGCAGAGGGAGTGAGAGAGGGAGAAGCAGGCTTCCCGCCGAGCAGGGAGCCCGATGTGGGACTTGATCCCGAGTCTCTGGGATCATGACCTGAGCCGAAGGCAGTCGCTTAACCAACTGAGCCACCCAGGCGCCCCTGAAAATCCTTTTTAAATCACAACTCCTACTTTTTAGGATTTATTATCTGTCACCTTTTCCAACCTTGCAAAGCTCTGAATTTCTGGATCATTTCATTTCTGCTTGCAAACTGGCCAACTGTTCCTTGAGCTCATCTCTTTCTGTTCAAATAGAGCCAATAACAACAAACCAATAAACGTACCTTGAAAATTTGTCTTCGTACCTCTACCTTAGAGATACTCGCCAGTATGGCATATGTTCCAGAAATGGAAGATTCACCAAACATTTTTCTGTAGACCATTACCATCTTTTCAGCCTTTTGTGTGAGTGTCCTTGCCAACCACCATACACTTAAGCCAATCCCATATAATTTAGTTTTATTACCTTTACCCATACTCAAGTAAGTAAAATACATTCTCAAGGGACCAGCCTCTATATTAAGGTCAACATTACCTGCTACATTAAACAGCACTCAAGGGGCACCTGGGTGGCTCAGTTGGTTAATCGACTGCCTTCGGCTCAGGTCATGATCCTGGAGACCCGGGATCAAGTCCCATATCGGGCTCCCTGCTTGGCGAGAAGCCTCCTTCTCCCTCTCTCACTCCCCTGCTTATGTTCCCTCTCTGGCTGTGTTTCTCTCTGTCAAGTCAATAAAATCTTTAAACAAACAAACAACAACAATAAAAAACAGCACTCAAATTTTATGTCTCAGTATAATAAATGATTATTTTTTAGCTTGTTCAGATAGAGGTCCCAGGGTTCTCATATTTATCATAATTAAAAATTCTGGGAAGCTATAACAACTCAGTAGTACTTCTCTTCTACCAGATACAGGGGGATAAAGTTGGAGGGATTGTAGAAGTCACAACTGAAAAAGGTGTTGTCACTTTTATGTATATTCAGTTGGCCAGAATTCAGTCTTATGACCTTGTTGAAATGCAGTGGGGTGAGTTTCTGGGACACATTGGCTTCCTGTGTGTTTAAGGAAGAATGAAAAAAATTGGTAGGCAGGTGGCACTAGAGGCATGCTGGCAATATAATCAATATGATTTTGTTTTGATAGGTAATGCATGTATGTGTACATGTTGATGGGTTGTGCAAAGATCCTGAGGTAAGGAGTATTAAGAGAAACCAAAGTCATCTTGTGGATTATTGTAATATAGTGTATCAATGATTTCAATGTCTCTGTGGGTTGGCACTGGGACTACTCAAATGAATCAGCTGAAAGAATAGGGCCCAGTAATAATAGAGCTAGATTTTGAAATCAAAATTTCAGTGTCAATTCAAGGGCTACAAGTAGAAAAAAAGCCTAATTATTCTGTATTAAGAAATAAATAATTGGTAAGTATATAACGATCATTACAGTAGATGAATTTTCAAGAAGTTTAACAGAGAAAGAAGGGAGAATATTAGCATGGTAGGTAATGCAGGCAAAAACCAAGGGCCATGTTTCTCAGTTTTTTTATACCCACATGTTTTCTGAAATAGCCTTCTTTAAGTATGTCACTATATATTATATATAACTTCATACATACATGTTATATTGTTATAACAATGTCTATCATTAGGACACTGAACTAGAAGTACAACTAGATACATCTCATAATAGGGATATTGAAATATGAAGAAATTTTTCAATAAAATAAGCCTCATATTACAAATATATAAGAGAACATGATTCAAGTGTAAAGCTAATTGAATAAGGTAATGCCTAGTATGCTTCCCTTGATAATGTAAGTTACAATTTTGGGAAAGTGCTAAATTATAATCAGTGGTCTACCAGTAAATGTCTAAAAACCACTCTCTTTTTGGAGGAGAGTGCTGGGGATGGAAACAACTCATTTGATAATCTACATTTTATCCTTCCAGTACATACTTCTACACAGCTGATTTCAAACTGTGGGCATGACATCACTTAAAGCAGAGTTTAAAAGAGATGAGATGGCACAACAACAGTTGGCTTTGGCAAGAGCCAACTCCACAACATTACTGGTGGTAGTCATGGCTAACTAGTTTAGTGCTGCTTTGGATCTCTTAGCACGTTGAAAATGTTAGCCAGATATTCTGGCATTTGTGATGTCTCAAATGCAAACTCTTGCAAAGAGAGTGGTCTTCCACAAACTTTCTTGTTTGTTTCTTTAAAGGTAGAGAGGTTTAGAGAAAAAAAGCATGTTAAAGAGGCAAGCATGTTAAATAAGCAACACTGGGGAAATGAAAAATACTGAAAGAAGTAGAGAGAATGAGTCTTTTTTTTTTAATTTAAATTTTATTTTATTTTTTTCAGTGTTCCAAGATTCATTGTTTATGTTCCACACCCAGTGCTCCATGCAATGCATGCCTTCCTTAATATCCACAACCAGGCTCATCCATCCGCCCACCCCCTCCCTTCTAAAACTCTGTTTTTCAGAGTCCATAGTCTTTCATGCTTCATCTCCCCGTCTGATTTATCCCAATTCACTTTTCCTTTCCTTCTCCTAATGTCCTCCATGTTATTCCTTATGCTACACAAGTAAGTGAAACCATATGATAATTGACTTTCTCCGCTTGACTTATTTCACTCAGCATAATCTCCTCTAGTTCCATCCATGATGATACAAAAGTTGAGTATTCATCCTTTCTAATGGAGGCATAATATTCCACTGTATATATGGACCATATCTTCTTTATCCATTCGTCTGTTGAAGGGCATCTGGGTTCTTTCCACAGTTTGGCGATTGTGGACATTGCTGTTATGAACATTGGGGTGCATATGGCCCTTCTTTTCACTACATCTTGTTTCTTTAGGGTAAATACTCAGTAGTGCAATTGCAGGGTCATAGTGAAGCTCTATTTTTAATTTTTTTAAGGAATCTCCACACTGTTTTCCAAAGGGGCTGCACCAACATGCATTCCCACCAATAGTGTAAGAGGGTTCCCCTTTCTCCACATCCTCTCCAACACTTGTTTTTTCCTGTCCTGTTAATTTTGGCCAGAAAATGTTATAGTCATGATGAGAAGAGAGAGGTGCCTTTGTGCTTTGAGGTCAGAAGAAAAGTAATGTTGCATATGGATTTATATGTGTGAAAGGAAGTTGAGGGATCCCATGCCTGATAGATTCTTTTGTACCCATAAAAGAAGAAACAAGGTCACATGATATCAGTCTTGGAGCTGTTCATAGCCTACTTCTCCAGTTTCGTCAACCAACTTTCTCCCACTTACTCATTTTTATCACACACTAGTTTTGTTTGGTTTTTTTTTTTAATCTGGTTACCAACTGTTAGAACTTCTCTGCATGGAAACCCTTCATACATTTTATTCCTCAGTCAAGGGTCACTGTCTCATCCATCTGTGCTGTGCTAACTTCTACACAATATTGTGGTTCCCACTTAAAATAACCTCTGAGCAGCATTCTTTGGCCTCCCTTTCAAATTAGATTTTTCCCATTGTATTACCTCATAAGATCACATATTTTAATAATATTTACTTCCTAATTTTATGTTTATTTCTGCCCTTATTATTTTTTCCATGTAAGGTAAACCATGAGATCAAGTCATACACATTACCTTGCATACACCCTCTCCTCAGTGTCTGCACTTAACTAACATGTAATGAATGAATATATGAATAAATGAATGAGTGACTAAACAACCAAATGAACAATGAAGACTACCTAGCATAATTTAGGACGTCAGCTAAGGTTATCAAAAGAGGAAGCTTATCAAGAGCTAGAAAGAAAATCTCATTGGCAAGTCTTACAAATAAATGCCACTAAAAATTTGATAGACATGTTTGTGTGTTTGACAATTCAGTATACACCTATTCCCATGCATCTTCAGACTTTTCTCAAATTTGTGATTGTCAAAAGAGAGGAAGTATTGATCTCATCAAAGCTAGTCTCCAAATGCATCAATGAAGGACAGACACGAGAGAGCCCATCTCAGGGACTGTGATGGATTGGAGTCTCTTAAAATATAGACATATTAGATGCCTCCCAGACATAACTAAAAAGCAAGTGGAGTTCAGAGGGAAAAGATAAACGTAATAAACACACAGAAACAAGAATCTCATAGTTCACCTCAAACATTTTTTTTTCTACTTTTTAACCTCATTAGACAATGACAAATGGGACAAAGATGAAAAGAAGGCAGTGGTGGGAAGGAGGCAGGGACTGGCACCATAACCAACATCAGATGAGCATTCTGTACTCCATTCTCATTCTGTGTGACTAGTTTCATAATGCAAGAGAGACATATTAATGACAATGATGATGATGGTGATGATAAAAGTTAAACCTACATAGAAGTTATTGTGAACCTGTAATGTCCTAAGTTGTTTTCATTTAGTAATCCATTTAAGTGTCACAACACCATGAGTTAACTACTATTATTATCCTCCTTTTACATGGAGGTAATTGGATTACCAATTCTACATAAATATTAGATTTATTTTATCTATAGTAAAATTAATAAAATTTTGAAAAAGTTGATCTTTGGATCTCGAGCAAACATGTGTTTAAATGGTAAAAGTGTTTAAATAGCATTTAAACAAAAATAGGTCAAATATAATGAAATTGGAAAGTGTACTCTGATTCCCTTTACCCAAGGATGTCATGGAATCATTAATAGTCACTTCAATATCTTATTTTTGCAAAGCCCATAAATGTTAAAACATTGTACCTCTAAGCTCTCAGAGAAAAAGCTATTTAACCTTCTAAATCAATGCCCAAACTTTCTATAGTACTGGGCATTGACACATCTTTTCTGTGAATGTATAAAATCAAAGAATCTTGGAACCTGAGATAATTCTGCTTTGTAAGGTTTTAAAGGTTAAAGGCATAGAATGATTTAAGTATTTAGAAGACTGAAGGAATGTTTTCTGAAGCAAAGAAATCACTCTAAGTTATTCAAAGGCTTCCTTTTCCTCAGGGCAGCTTAAATAATTGGATTCATGGGTATCTGAATCACTGGTAGGGGGTAGAGAGGAACTAATGTCACTTTTTACATTCATCCTAAAATATTTGCTGTACTTTATTATGCCATTTAAAAATAAACCCTTTCATAGAGTTAAACACTAAGTATGTAAATAGGATATGAGGAAAACTATTTGTATAGTAATGTAAATAAAATTACATAAACCTCCTATAACATAAATTTTATAAATTTAAGCCAGGTTATGACTTAATCATTGATTATTTAGGATGGTTTATTTATAATAATCTATATATTTAATTCATACATTTATAAGACTGATATTACCACTTAATAAGAAAAATGTCATATCTAACACAATTCTGAATTCTTTATTTTGATGTATTTTTTCCTGTGTTAGCTGCCAACTAGTGAACAAACTCGAGTTATTATAAGATATAATAAGGGTTAGGTTAGCAATTACAGAATCAGCTTGACTATCACAGTGTTTTTATATGTCAATATCAGAATAACAAGGGATATCTCTCCAGATTTATTAGTTAATTCATGTAACATAAATTTTTGTGTAAGGTTTGAAGTTAGGTTAACATATTAGGGATTGTTGATGAGATTAAATACATGAAAAGAAAGATTGACTTTTACATCAAGATTATAATTTAGTGCAAAGATACAGTTTTTCTCAATGGAAAGAAATTCTTATCGATAAGCTTAGTAAAATAGTTGGCACTAATTCTTAAATAGAGAAAGACAAGTTAGATTGATAAAAATTTAAGGAAAAAGATAACTGAGGGGTGCTTGGGTGACTCAGTCAGTTAAGGGTTTTGGCTCAGGTCATGATCTCAGGGTGGTGAGATAGAGCCCTGTATCAGGCTCATGGCTCAGTGGGACGTCGGCAGGAGATTATCTCCCCCCCCCCTCCTCTTCCCTCTGCTTGTGCTCTCTCAAGTCAATAAATAAAATTGTTTTTAAAAAAGATAACTGAACTGATAAAAAAGTCAAAGGAAAAAAACCCTTAAACTAATGCCAATACTCTCTATTTTTTTTAATTTTTATTTAAATTTTAGTTAGTTAACATACAGTGCAACATTGGTTTCAAGACTTCCATACAACACCCAGCGCTCTTCACAAGTGCCCTCCTTAATTCCCACACCCATCTAGCCCAGCCCCCACCCACCTCTCTCCATGAACCTTGTTTGTTTGCTATAGTTAATAGTCTCTTATGGTTTATTTCCCTTTCTCCTTTCTTCTCCTCTTCCAATATGCTCATCTGTTCTGTTTCTTAAATTCCACATATGAGTAAAATCACATTGTTACCATCTAATTTTAACAGTGAAAAACAAGTTATTTGCAAGGGTTATAGGAAGCAGGATTAATGTTTATGCCCAGATCCCTGAAATGACTCTCTTCCTAACTACTGATAGAATTTCTGTAGTTCCCAGCATTTGAAGTTGATAGTAGTGTGTTTATCTACTCCGTGATTTGATAAGACAAGTTGCTCTGGAAACAATTGGTTATGTTATTGAAAAAAATGTTGGGTATACAAGCACTTGTATGCTGCTTGTTAAGTTAGAATCAGAAAAATACATCCATATCCTGCTCAATTGGTTTTACTGGGCCAAGTGGGAATAAAATCCAAGTAATTAGACTGGTGAAATAATTCTATCTCCTGTTACTCTGAAAATGTCAGCAAGGCAATGATTATTCACAGAAGTCCTTCTTATACTACTGAACCTCACCAAAAATCCTGATGTCACACAATCAAATATGTGGCATGCAGAAAATATTATTTTTTAACCACTTTTTGGTTTATAAAATGGATTTTACTGGATTTCAAGTGTTAATTAACAGATGTAATACATGCAAAATCTCTGCATATTAAACATCAATATATATAGTTATAGTATTACTGATTAGGTACAAAAAGATTGTTTTAACCTCAAAGTGTTAAATATTTCCTATAAATATTAAAAAACAAAAGAAAAAGACCGAGGGCACTGATTATGAGGCAGAAGAACTATCACAGAGACTTTTCCAAATATTATTTAATATTTACTGACTATACAAGAAATATTTTTATGATCTTTTACATAAAAGAAAATTGTTGGTTTGGCACAATATTATAAAGACTAATGTTTGTAATTTAAAATTTACAAAGAGTTGTGTATTTCTCACTCACTGGCATTTAATATATTTTAAAAGGATTTAGAAGTGAATTGGGGATCATTTCACATTTTCTATGTACTGTATTAAGTACATAGCTTATTTCCTTGATTAGAAACATAAACAAACAGAAAATTGGATACCACCTAACTTAACCTGGGTTTATAAAATAAGTAGAGTTATTTTACATTTGAAAGAAATACAATCTAAAGCTAAGTCACTATAAGATGATCTAGAAATTATTAATTCAAAAAGACAGTTAAAAACATTAAACTTTAAAGCCATATTAAATGTTTACCACAGAATGTCTTAATTATCCAAAGGCACTGAAATAATTTCTTTAATAACAGAAAAACAAGAAATGGCACAGTTTCTTTTCACAGTGAGTATACACACAGTAAATGTCCTGTGTGGGGCTTTAATGTACCCACATTAGGACATTGAGCATGTTAATATCAGAATGGACCAGGACCTCTTTTGAAATGCATATCTGACATATATTGGTGCTTATCTTCTGTGTATGTTAAAATGTAAGAATTTCCTGAAGAGAGAAAATTAAATAATTGAGTTGACATAGATTGAAATTTGATGCAGAGATTAAACAAGCAAATCTTTTCTAGCATATCCTAAGGGAAAGTAAATTTGGCTCTTAATAGGAAAAAGTCAAAGTAGTTGGGCATCATCCAGGGAATAAGCTTTGTAGAGAAAGAAATTGTAGGGCTCAACATTCTATGATAAAACTTGTACACTTCTAAAAATTTGAGAACTATGAACTTGAACTTCTTGAGATAAAGAACTACCAAAAAAAATCAATTAAGTACAAGTCAAATATAACTGTAACCTTAGGAACTCTGGGGGTAAAATAGAAGAAAATCCACTCTGTTCAAGATTCCAACTATTAATTTTAAAATTATAATAGTAGTTGGCAACAACAATTAAAAGGAATGATGTCCAACTCAACAACTCAGAGTATCACCTTGAACTAAAGTTAAGATCAGGAGGTTGGGTAGAAACATGTATGTGGAAAACAAAAATGCCTGCAACCGAATATATAAACTACTTTGAAAATCTGTGAGAGATTTTATTAAAAAGGAGTTAGGTTAGGTGAGAGCCTAGAAATATGGTGGAAGAAGTCAAGGATCAAAGAGCATTATTATTTTTTTAACATTATCTTTATTACCCATACCCAGGTCTTGAATATATAATAGTTACCCACACAGAAATTATGCAAGACTTAGTTAGAAATAAAACTATGGCTTAAATATTCTAATTTCATATTTTCCATAAAAACATAAATAAAAATGGGGGTGCACCTGGGTGGCTCAGTTGGTTAAGCGACTGCCTTCGGCTCAGGTCATGATCCTGGAGACCCGGGATGGAGCCCCACATCGGGCTTCCTGCTCGGCGGGAAGCCTGCTTCTCCCTCTCTCAGTCCCTCTGCTTGTGTTCCCTCTCTAGCTGTGTTTCTCTCTGTGAAATAAATAAATAAAATCTTTAAAAAAAATAAAAAATAAAATAAAATAAAATAAATAAAAATGGGAATTACTACCCAGAGTTTATTCTCAGGATGTGGCAATTGAAAGCCACTTTTAGATATGTTGTCAAGAATTAGAATTTTTTAAAAAATAATAATTTCTTTGAAATAATTATCAATAATAAAATAATAACAGGACTTTCTAAAACAGAAAAAAAGGAAAAAAAGTTACTTACAATTATTTGTGAATAATTGTCTGTTGCTGGATATTCACTGCTATGAGCTTAATTACATGCCCTATGATATTCATATGTTGAAGCCTGAATACCCAGTACCTCAGAATGTGACTGCATTTGGAAAGAAAGCCTTTAAAGAAGTGATTGAGTTAAAATGAGACCATTAGAGTGGACCCTAATCTATAATAGGGTCCCTGGTCAAAGGAACGAGGCTGATACAAAAGCAAAGGTCAAGCAAAGCTTTATTTCTCACCAAGCATCAGAATTTTACTGGCCAGCCAGGATCCCTTCTCCGGGGAGAAGGACTCCGCCTAATTTCTCAGGCTAGCTTTTATAGGGCATCTCCCCAAATTACAAGCTGACTATGGTCATGTAACTACCCAGAGTTAATATACTTCCATTGTGTAGGGCAAAACCGCACCCCAAGCTGACCCGATTCACATGGCTTGCCTGAGTTAATTTGCACTTCCATGGTCCTGGAACCCAGGGGTTAAGAGCATTCAGGCGTTCCCATAGGAGACCAAGTACCCCATTCTTAGTTTGCATCTAAACACCTCCCAAAATGCTCCTGGGACAGAAGGATTACTGATTGGGCATCTCCCCCAAGCTGGCTCGCCTGTTTTCCAGGGGCCATTTGCCCATATCACCTGGAGCTGTTTTTTCTGAGTAAACAAGATGGGGGCTTGGATTTCTAAATAGGTACTTACATTCTAGTTTGACTGGTGTCCCTAGAAGAGGAAATTTGGACACACAAAGACACCAGAGATGCATACACACAGAAGAAAGACCATGTGAGGACACAACAGGAAGGTAGCAGCCACACGCAAGCCAAGAAGATAGCCTCAGAAGAAACCACACCTGCTGACATCTTGAGCATGGACTTTGGTCTTCTGAACTGTGAGAGAAAACATTTTTGTTGTTTAATCCACCCAGCCTGGAGCATAATTGTTATGGCAGCTCCAGCAAACTAACACACCCAAGTACAGTTGGTTCTTATTATTCACAGAAATTATGCTCTAAAAAGTTGCTCTGAACACTGAATTAGAGACTCCTGAACAATGAGCCTTAGGGGAATTACAGGCTGAGTTTCCTGCAAGCCTCTGGTCATTACATTTCTATCAGCCAGTCAGTATATAACATTGTTTTACATATGTTTCTGTTTAAAGACATTGATTTTAATATTATTGTCTACTCTTTAACATTAAACACATGGCCAAGAGCACTATAATTCCTGTTTAAATAAAACTCATCTAACGTATATTATCTCCGTAAGGCCCATCATGGCCATCTTGCACTTAGGGACTATGCTTTGGGGCATTTCCCAATGAAATCACCAACAAAAACCAAATGAATGTGGAAAATGCAGCACTAAATAGACCATGAAAAGGATGTTTGTTTACAGTATGAGAGCAGAGACAGGAATACAAAGCTTCCCCCTGTTTAGTCTCAGCTTGCAGTGTGGGTGCATTTGGGTGACAAATATTTTGCTGCTCCATGAGTACTCAAAACACCATAAAAGTGCCAAAAATATTAATTAGTGGGATACAAATAAAATGTGAGGGTAAAAAAGTTCCCCAATATGGACTCCATTAGCATGAGGATCACAAGAGTCCAGCTCCAGCTAAACCAGGCATCCCTGAAGGAAGGACGGCGTCGGCGAATGAATAGCGAGAAGGCCCCGAAGATTCTTTTCGATCACCTGCCAGGCATCTCTGTCTTGCTGGCTTTCTATGTCTTTATTTATAGGCAGTAAGTTATAGATTAAAAGGAATTTTTACAGCAGATGATTTTAGAGAATACAGTGCATTGATCAGTGAAAAATATTTTTGCAGGTGTATGTGTCTACAATTTATGTCAAATCCCTCAACCAAAGCTGGGATACGTTTGATCGGTAAGGTTTTTTTATAATTTCTTACATCTTTTTTCCAGGGAACAAAGGGTAGATTAATCATGTGTTTTTTAAGCAGGTCTTACAGAAAAGAAGGAAATAACAAAGTAATTAAAAGGCTTAGGTGAGTTAGTTACATACAAAGTTATAGTTTAAGCTAAGTTGTTAGCAAACCAGCCAGGAGTCAGTCTGTCTGGCACATTAATCATCCTAAAGAGAAGTGTAACTTATTTTGCAAAAGTAAAAGCACTTTTACGTGGGAGCCTCTTCTTAGTGACCAGGTGAGTAAGCATCAGGGAGGACTTTATTCATAGATCCTCTGTATGCAGGGCAGTGTTCTTACTAATACCTTATTATTCTTATATTTAACCATTCATTTGGCCATTCAAAAGCCTCAACAATCTCCCCACAGATCTGCAGATTTAAAGGGAAAATGCAAAAAGAGCACTCTCTTGAATAGATCTAAAGACGGCAAGGGATTTCAGTTTGGCTTAGAACACCCTGAGGCCCTGTCAAGAATGTTGTGCTTTACTTTTAGGATAAAGACCGATCAGTAGAAAGAGGAGATGCCGGTTTCGCACCATCAGCAAGAGTGAGGCCCAGGCAGCCCTTTCCTCACTGTGACCACGTCAGGCCTAGTGGGGTTTATTCTGGGCGGCAGGAGCTGTGTTTCTACTGCTCCCTTCTCACTGCGACTTACGGAAGTCAGTGAGTTTTCCCATGAGGCAGGAGCTGTGCTCAAACTGCCATCTTCCCACGGTGACTCCGTCAGCTTGCGAGACCCTGTGGCTCCTGGCTGAGGATCAAATAGATCAAGGATTTTTTTCTCTTTTAACGTCAACCTTGCCGTCTAACACGTGTCATCCATGCCATGTAATGTGTACTCAGAAGCCCACCTCCCACACTGTGCTGACAACAGAATTAAATGTGTTACTTAAAAGATAGCTAATAGGAAAAGGTCACAGGACTTCTGGGAAAGATCATGGAGTAGGAGGATCCTTAGCTTACCTCGCCCATATATCCATATACCAAACAAGTCTCAACAAATTCCAAAAGACTGAATTCATACCAGACATCTTTTCTAAACACACTGTTATGAAACTTGAAATCAACTACAAGAAAAATCTGGAAGAACATAATACACCAAGGTTAAATAACATGCTAATAAACAATGAATAGGTCAACTGAAAAATCAAAGAGGAAATTTTAAAAAATGCATGGATGGGGTGCCGGGGTGGCTCAGTTAGTTAAGCGACTAATTTCGGCTCAGGTCATGATCCTGGAGACCCGGGACTGAGCCCCACATTGGGCTTCCTGATCCCCCTGCTTGTGTTCCCTCTCTAGCTGTGTTTCTCTCTGTCAAATAAATAAATAAAATCTTTATTAAAAAATGCATGGGGACAAATGAAAATGAAAATACAATCGTCCAAAATTTTGAGATGCAATGAAAACTCTTTTTAGAGGGAAGAATATAGTTATATAGGCTTCAAGAAGCAAGAAAACTCTTAAATAAACAACCTAACTTTATACTCATAGGAGCTGGAAAAAGAACAATAAACAAAACCCCAAACCAGGAGAAGGAAGAAAAAGATAAAGATTAGAGCAGAAATAAATGAAATAAACACTAAAAAAATAATATAAGAGAATAATGAAACTAAGAGCTGGTTCCTTGAAAAAAAAAAAATCAACAGAATTGATAAACTTTAGCCAGAATCATAAAGAGAGAGAGAGAGAGAGAGAGAGAGAGAGAGAGAAAGAGAGAGAGAGAGGGAAAACTCAAATAAACAAAGTCACAAATGAAAGAGGAGAAATACGGGTGCCTGCATGGCTCAGACATTAAGCGTCTGCCTTCTGCTCAGGTCATGATCCCAGAGTCCCAGGTTCAAGCCCCGCATCAGGCTCCCTGCTCAGCGGGAAGCCTGCTTCTCCCTCTCTCACTCCCCCTGCTTGTGTTCCCTCTCTCGCTGTGTTTCTCTCTGTCAAATAAATAAATAAAATCTTTTAAAAAAATGAAAGCAGAGAAATAACAATTGACACCACAGAAATACAAAGGATTATAAGAGAATATTATGAAAAATTATATGCCAAAATATTGGACAACTTAAACAAAATGGATAAATGACTGGAAACATTTGAACCTACAAAAACTGAACCAGGAGGAAATAGAAAATTTGAACACATCCATCACAGCAAGGACATTGCATTAGTAATCAAAATCTCCCAACAAACAAAAGTTCCAGACCAAATGGCTTCACAGGTGAATTCTACCAAATATTTAGGGAAGAATTAATACTTATTCTTCTCAAACTATTTCAAAAAAAATTGAGGAGGGATAAAAACTTCCAAATTCCTTCTATGAGGCCAGCATTACCACGATACCAAAACCAGAGAAAGACACCACAACAAAGAGAGAACTCCAGGGCAATATCTCTGATAAACATAGATGTAAAAATCCTCAACAAAATACTAGCAAATTGAACTCAATAGTGCATTAAAAACATCATTCACTGCCATTTAGTGGGATTCTTTCCTAGGATACAATAGTGAACAATAGTTGCAAATCAATTAATTTAATACATATCATCAATAAGAGAAAAAATGAAAACCATATGATAATTTTGCTGCAGAAAAAAACATGTGATAAGGCACAAGATCCATTCACAAAAAACCTCAGGAAGATAGGATTAAAGGTAACATACTTCAACATAATAAAGATCATATATGAAAAACCCACAGCTAATATATTCCATGGTAAAAGACTGAGAGCTTTTCCTACATGGCCAGGTACTAGACAAGGATATCCATTCTCACTGCTTTTATTCAACATGGTACTGGAAGTCCTAGCCACAGCAATCATATAAAAAAGAAGAAATAAAAGGCATCATCCAAAATGCTGAGGAAAAAGTAAAACTTTCAGTATTTGCAAATGACATGATACTATATACAGAAAACCGAAGACTCCACCAAAAACCTGCTAGAACTAATAAATGAATTCCAAAAGTTCACACTATACAAAATCAATATACAGAAAGCCATTATATTCCCATACACTAATAAAGAAGTAGCAGAAAGAAAAAATTAAGAAAACAATCCCATTCACAATTGCACCAAAAAGAATCAAGTACCTATGAATAAACATAAACAAGAAGGCAAAAGACCTTATTCTGAAACAATAAAATACTGATGGAAAATATTGAAGAGTACACAAAGAAATGGAAATATATTCCATGCCTATGGGCTGGGAGAATAAATATTGTTAAAATATCCATTCTACTCAAAGCCATCTATAAATATAATGCAATCCATATCAAAATACCAACAGCATTTTTCACAGAGGTAGAACAAGCAATCCTAAAATTTGTATGGAACCACAAAAGACCCTGAATAGTCAAAAAATAAAAAAATCTTGAAAAAGAAAAGCAAAGCTGGCGGCATCATAATTCCAGACTTCAAGTTACATTACAAAGCTGTAATGATGAGAACAGTATGGTATTGGCAAAAAATAGACATATAGATCAGTGGAAGAGAATAGAAAACTGAGAAATCAACTCACAATTATATATCAATCTTTGACAAAAGAGGGAAGAATATTCAATGGAAAAAGTCTCCTCAACACATGGTGTTGGGAAAACTAGACAGCTCCATGCAAAAGACCAAAACTGGACAAAATTCTCACACATTACACAAAAATAAACTCAAAATGGATTAAAGACCTAAATGTGAGATCTGAAACATAAAATCCTAGTAGGGAGCACAGACAGTAATTTCTCTAACACTGGCTGCAGAAACATTTTTCTAGACATGTCTACTGAGGCATGGGAAGCAAAAGCAAAAATAAACTGTTGGGACTACATCAAAATTAAAATCTGTTTCACAAAGAAAACAATCAAAAAAAACTAAAAGACAATTTACTGAATGGGAAAAAATACTTGCAAATTACAGATCTGATAAATAGTATCCAAAATACATAAAGAACTTATACAACACCCCAAAACCCCAAATAATCCAATTAAAAATTGGGCAGAATATACAAATAGACATTTTTCCAAAGACATGCAGATGGTCAACAGACACATGGACAGATGCTCAATATCACTCATTACCAGGGAAATGCAAATCAAAACCACAAGAAGGCACTTCATGCCTGTCAGAATGTCTAAAATAAAAACCACAAGAAACAACAAGTTGGTGAGGTGGAGAGTAAAGAGCCCTTGTGCACTGTTGGTGGGAATGCAAATTGGTGCAGCCTGTGGGAAACAGTAGGGAGGTTCCTTAAGAAACTAAAAATAGAATCACCATATGGTCCAATAATTCTACTACTGGATAGTTACAAATAATACAAAGACTCTAATTTGAAAAGATATATGCACCCCTAATGATTACTGCAACAATATAATAGCCAAATTATGGAAGCAATCCAAGTGTCCATGGATAGATGAATGGATAGGAAGAAGTGGTATATATATGCAATAGAATATTATCCAGCTATAAAAAGAATAAATCTTGCCATTTGCGATGACATGGATGGAGCTACAGAGTATTATGCTAAGGGAAATAAGTCAGAGAAAAATATCATCTGATCTCCCTCATATATGGAATTTAACAAACATAACACACAAAGAAAAAAGAGACCAAAAAAAAAAAAAAAGACTCAACTATAGCGTACAAACTGATGGTTATGGGAAGGAAGGTGGGTGGGGAGAGGGGTGAAATAGGTGAAGGGGATTAAGACTACGTGTACTGTGGTGAGCCCTCAGCAATATGCAGTATTGCTGAATTGCTATATTGTACACCTGAAACTAATATAAATCTATATGCTAATTATACTGGGATTAAAATTAAAATAAGTTTAATAAACTTAAAGTAATGTATAAATACTGTAAAGAAAGTAAATAAGCAAAAAAATAATAGAATACTACTAGTACTCAATGACATGTTATTTTATATGATCATTTCATTTTATGAGTAAGTTACAGGTATAGAATCAGTCCACCCAATGTAGTTAACTTATGTGTTACATTGCTTCTTGCTCTGACTCCTTGGGGTTTTGACTCGTCTATGCTTCTCTTCTGCCAACTGTGAGATTCTTAGGTTCAACCTGAACCCAATAGAAGAAGCTTCTCTTTAGAACTTTGAAATTACCTCAGACACTAATTACTGGTTTTTGTTTCCTGGGGATGCCACAAAATACCCAGGCAGGAAAAAAATAAATTACAGAATAATCATGATATCACAATATAGACAATAAATGTTAACTATTAACACTGTAGACATAAAGAAATTACTCTAACATTTTAATTTATTGCTTCAGTTTATTATTATTATTATTAGGGCAATTGTATTCTCTTACTCTTGTTGGTCATTTATTTCTATGGTTTATAAAATGTTATTTAATAAGAACATTTAATTATTTCATACATATGAATTAATGCTAGTTCTCCTAAGTAAAATAGTATATTAATCTTTTTTCAATTTTCCTTCATTTCTATTACCTTTGAAAGGTTCTATACTATAATCATAAATGTGATTTAATCTCTCCCACAGGTAACTTAACAAGATATTTAAGTCATGATCAGGTTTCTTTTGATCCGCTGGTAGATCTTTATCAGGCTTCTATTTTCTTGAAGTCTTTGATACTGGAAAAGCTATTCAAAAGTAATATTATTTTCTAGAACTTCAATGCAAGAATCAAAGATTAAAACCTCTAATTAGATGATAGACAGAGACCAAAAATCCATTTGAGTCTACCAAGCCTTCATTTAAATTCCAGATAATTCCACCTTTAAATAAAAATATTGTTCATTTTTTTAACAAAGACTCTGTCTTATCATTTTCTTACTTTAACAAATTTATATAAATATAAATGAATAGGAATTTTTAGGATATATTATTTTATAATATAGATGTTAAATGAATATAAAATTGTTTCAGAATAACAATTACAAGATATATATGTAATTAAGAATAAAATGTCACTAAATACAGAATTGATTTTCGGGGCGCCTGGGTGGCTCAGTTGGTTAAGCAACTGCCTTCGGCTCAGGTCATGATCCCGGAGACCCGGGATCGAGTCCCACATCGGGCTCCCTGCTCGGCGGGAAGCCTGCTCCTCCCTCTCTCCCTCCCTCTGCTTGTGTTCCCTCTCTGGCTATGTTTCTCTCTGTGAAATAAATAAAATCTTTTAAAAAAAAAAAAAAAAAATACAGAATTGATTTTCAAAAATAATTTTAGTATTGAAAATTATGTTACAAACGGAAATGGAAGTGGTGATTAAAATAATTATTTCTGTAAACTGTGTAAACTGCCGGTTTCTAAGTTTATGTGGACATGAGCTTTAAATTTTTTAACTTTTGACTGCTTCACTTTTGCTGGTGATGTGGGACAAATTTACATAGATTATATTTTTTAAATCGAGGCCCTCAATAAATAAGACACATGGATTGTCACTGTGTTAAACCTTCTCTCCCTCCAGCAGGATTTCTTACCCTTAGTCTACTCACTACCTGGGGTTTTTGCCTCTCATATACTATCAAACTTTTACTTACACACAGAATTCTGTAGATTAATCTACTTGGAAAAACCTCAGGCTGTTCTTTGGCATGCTCATTAACCAATGATTCTTGCATACATCATGTAGGATATGATCCAAATGAAATAAGCCAATTATAAGAAAGAGACAAAAGTAAGACTTGAACTCATGCAATGACTGAGGCCACAGAACAAAAGATAAGGCATTCAACATGGCTAATTAGCCTACCCAAAGATGGGAACAAAAGTGCCTTTTCCCTCTTGCTTTCTCATGACATCATCTTTGCTCTTGGCTCCATTCTCAGGAACAGATCCCCCCTGCAACACAGTCAAATATACCTGTTTCTCAAGAGTCTGTTCTCTCTCTTTTTCAAGAAGAAAGGCCATAGAAATGGATTTATTCACTAAATTCTAATCTAAGCCCCTGCAAATCACTGTCACTAAATTTTATTTATTCAACTGGATCAGTAATGATTCTAAATATTTTCAACAGATCTAAATGGGACCAAGCCTCTTTTTAAAACTTGTGATATTCTTAGTCCATGGTAAACACAGCCTTAACATTTAAGAAACAAATTCCTAAGAAATTTAAGATTCTTTTAAAAATTTCTATATAATACCTTAAAACTAATATATCAGCCTGCTTTTTATATTAGTGAATTACATAAAATACAAAGATTTTATGTCAGTATCTAAAATTAGAGATGTAAAAATGTTTTTTGGTTTTTTTTTTTTTGCCTTTGTCTGAAGCTAAATCTATGTAGTCGACTTAAGAGTTTATATTTTACTTGGTCTTGATTTTTTTTGAAAGGTCAAATGTACTATGGTAATTAAACATGAGGAAACTTTCAGCTTGTCTAATTAAAAAGAAAAAGCAATACTTTAAAAGAATGTACCTTTTAACCTACCACATAAGAAATAATTTAAAATTATTATAACCTTGTATAGTGTCATTGCAAAAAAAGCAAACCTACAGTTGATCAGTAAAACCACAAAAGGACATCAAACATTTTGGAAAGGATTTTAATAACAGGATTCAAGACCTAAAAATTGTTAACAACCTCTCAACAAGGAATTTATTAGGCAAGGTTCACATGCATAAGATACAACAAAATGTTGAAATAGGTTGAAAGCCCAAAAGCAGAAGAGCTATTAATTTTTGTATATTTACAGAATAAATCATCATTCACCAGTCATTGATGTAATATTTAGATACTATATTTGAATATTAAGTGGGATTTTTTTACTTCCTCTGAGTGTGAAAACTAAGAGCTAGAACAAAGAAGTACAAAGTAAGTCCTCTTTCTTTTTTTTTTTTAAGATTTTATTTATTTATTTGACAGAGAGAGATCACAAGTAGGCAGAGAAGCAGGCAGGGACAGAGGCGGAAGCAGGCTCCCTGCCAGCAGAGAGCCCGATGCGAGCCTCGATCTCAGGACCCTGAGATCATGACCTGAGCAGAAGGCAGAGGCTCTAACCCACTGAGCCACCCAGGCACCCGTAAGTCCACTTTCTAAAATGAGATTAATAGTCAGGCACCCCCTCCAGGATTCTCATGTCATAGGCTATACTAAACATTCTTCTTTTGAATGTCATTTTGCCTTTACTACTATGGACAGACCATACATTTTGCCCTAAGGTTTCTGGCAGTCACGTGGTTTTGAGTCAGTGGACTAAAATCACAAATGTAGCATGAAATTTCTAATACTGGGTCCTAGGTCTAAGAGTCATTTGTCACATGCATCCTCATAATGAAAGCTTGTTAACTGGTAAATGCTACATAATATCTGTGTGGCAATATAGCAACTCTAAATGGTAATATGTATTTTTTTAATTCTAATGTAGTTAATACATGGTGTTCTATTAGTTTCAGGTGTACAATACAAAGATTCAACAATTCCATACGTTACTCAGTGCTCATCAACATAAGTGTACTCTTCATCCCCTTCACATTTTTAGCCCATCTTGAGGACACTTAATCATACCTAGCTTTTTCCTAGCCAATTTTATATATCCCATTGTATTGAAGAGAACTAGAATTTGATTTGGAGGAAATATAGAGACCAAAAAAAAAAAAAAAAAGTGTCCCCTTTTGGTTCCTATGTCTTCCAAACTGAATTTGTAAAGCCAAAAAGGAAGCCCTAAATCGGTTTTAGAATCTATTATAATATAGGTTACAAGATATTATAGGTTATCTTGTAACCTATATTATAATGGGTTCTAAGATAACCTATATTATAATAAAATATTGCACTACAGAGGTAAATTATATAATAAATTATAGTATAGTGTAAATTCTATAATAATTATAATAAAATATTGCACAACCATTTGGGCCATAACCACTGAGGCTAGAGAAGGAGGGAAGCAGGGTGGAGCTAACACTTGAAGTGGCAGGAGGCTGGAGGGTAGGGGGCTTGGGAAGTCAGGAAAGAGCAGCCCTGATGGAACCACCAAGGATGTAAAGCATCCTCACAGAAGGCTGCCAATACCATGTGGGGTCAGCATAATAGTGCTGCCTGAGGGAGGGAAGGTCAACAGCACCACAGAGACTCCAGTAAACTCCACTTTCTCCCTCATGTGCAGTTTCCATTTTCTCAGTGTCCATTTCCCGCTGTCAGCTCCAGGTCAGGAATAGATGACCTTCCTTCTGAGCAATCAATCAAAAGGTCGACAGTCAGCTAGAGGTACATCACATTGCCTACATCATTCACCTCATTTCATCTCAACACGATGGTGCTTCATTATCTCACATCATCACAAGAAGAGGGAAACAGGGCACCTGGGTGGCTCATTGGGTTAAAGCCTCTGCCTTCAGCTCAGGTCATGATCTCAGAGTCCTGGGATCAAGGCCCGCATCGGGCTCTCTGCTCAGATGGGAGCCTGCTTCCCCCTCTCTCTCTCTGCCTGCCTCTCTGCCTTGTGATCTCTCTCTCTCTCTCTCTCTCTGCCAAATAAATAAATAAAATCTTAAAAAAAAAAAAAAAGAAGGGGGAAACAGGACAATCAGATATTTTGAGAAACCACATTCACACAACTTCTACTATTGAATGTTGCTAACATTGTTTCCTTTTATTATTAGTTATTATTGATCTCTTGCTGTGAGTAATTATAAATTAAGCTTTATCATAGGTGTGTGAATGTAACAAAAAGCGTAGTGTATATAGGGTTTGTATCCCTGCTTCCAGGCATCCTCTATGGATAGAAAATACTGTATAAGAATTTCACTATGCAAAGGGGCTATTTTAGCTATTTGTTATAGCCAGCTCTTACAGCTCACTGGTGGTGCTCTTTGGAAATGGATTCCTGGGGTCGAAGGGAGGGGGGTTGAACCGAGAGTACACTGTGGTGATCTCTTGTTATTTAGGTGGTTATGGTGTTGTTTGTTTGTTTGTTTTTTAACACCTGAAAGTCAGTGGAGCCCTTGAAGCCCTCCAAGATTTGTCCGTAAGAGTGAAACTGCAGAGTGATAAAACCCTCACTCTCAACAATGAATGAAGGCATTTTAGAGGAAGAAAGTCCATAGATTTACCATGTTTTCCAGTGATGGCTAATCACAGTGAAGCCCAGGTAACTGGTAATGACGTCTGGGAGCTGTATTACTGTGGCTGAGACTGGGCCCTACTGGGTGAGCGAGCTTAACTGAAGAAGGATCCTTAGGACAGCTGCAAGAATAAATATACCACAGATCATTCACTTCATATAGCTGTCCCTAGAGATCACCAAGGGGATTAAAAAAAATTAAAAGTGCTCTTTTTACTCATAATTTTATTTAAATACCTGTGCTGTGTTATAGTATTAATGTATAAGTCCAGAAATCATTATGTTACAAACAGAAAAAAGTGAGGCCAGCTCCAAGGTTTAATTAGGCAACTCTTTATCGCTGCCAATTAGGGGGTTGGCCAAGAAACAGATTAAAAAGGTGAGGGAGAAGGAGGAGGTCCACACTGCCTTGAGAGTGTGGGATTTCAGCTGAGGATAAGAGATTTGTCTGGAATGTAGGTTCCAGAACCAAAGGATGTCACCTGGAAATGGGAAGAGAGGGTGAGTGAGGTCAGTTGAGCAGGTTTTTCAAGGTCCACTCTAGGCAAGTTAGGGAAAATATCAAGATTTTCACCCTTAGTTGTTCATTAAAGATTTAAATCACTTCATTGTCGGTTTTGCCATTTGAGGTGTCTGTTGACTACTTTCTGCAAATATTTACAGTTCCACACTGTTACAAAATGGTTAAGGAAGACAGTACAAGTCACACAAAATGATACAATTTTGCAGGGTTTCCAAATAGCCTTTCCCCCAGGTTGGTGTTTGTTTGTTTGTTTGTTTGTTTGTTTCTTTTTTTCCTTCTGAAGAATTGTCCTCAATTTATAGGACAGTTGTTTTTCATTCCTCAAAGAATTGGGTGGCAACCTGACAGATATCAAAGTGCCGACTCAGCAATCCAACTATATTATCTTTCCTTTGCTTCTGTGTATCAAGGAAAAATACTCAGAGCTAACTTTAAGAAAGCAAAGCCAAACAAAACAATCTCTTCGAAATATGTTGCCAGGTTTCAATCATGGCAAACAGTAAAATACCTGTGGTAAACTTGAACAACCCCAGGACACAAGAGGCATCTCCAAAGAAGGTGCAAAAGCTCCTACCACCCCATGATCCAGAGATAATCCCAAAGTTAAGCAAAAGAAACAAAGACCAAGTAATTCCCCTGAGAGCCTGCCACAGCAGGTAGAACCCAAGCTTCATGCAGGTGGAGTGGAAAGATCACCTCTGTCTGGCCATATTTGTGAGGTCCCCAGCCTCACAGCTGGCAAGCCAAGTTCTTGGGATGGGAAAAGAGACAGGCAAGGAGGTGATGGCTGTCCCCGGAAGAAAAGGGATCAATAAGTAATAGGTCTTAACTTGGAAATGAAGAGACAAATCGAAATTTTATTTTCCTCTCTGGACCAGGCACTAGAGCAATCGGGGAGAGCTCACTCTGGTAAATTCTCATCCTCCACCGGTTTCTACCAGTTTTCCCAGGATCTCATCAGTTTTGAGCAAGTGGAGTTTATCATAGAGAGTAGAATTTCTGTATCTACCAGAATTTGGTATTTTTCTGTTAATTTTAATTTCAGTTTCCCCTTGGCTGGGGGAATAAGTGGTAACATTTTATCAGAGATTCCTTACGATTCCCATCAAGCATCCCATCAACGCTTGAAGGGGTCCACCCTGGGGCCCTTCAAAGATAGTATAGGAGCAACTGTAAGACCACTAACTTGGGGGACTTTTGTTTACCATATTGTAGTCTCTTTATATTGGAAGGTAATTCAGAGGAGTAGGCTCTGAATACTCAGGTAAAAGTAGAGAGAGGGGAATAGTAGGAGTCACATCAGTCTTACAATCTTTGGCTTAGGTAGGTACAACTTGTGTATTTAATTTTTTATTACTCTTTTATAATAAATCTTTCAATGAAATTATTTTGGAATTTTGAAGCTTTTGGAAGGTTTCTGCATGCCAGTTCAAACAACCCATTCTTTCTGTTGATTTGGGAGCCCTTGTGGTCAAGGATATTTCTTTTTTTTTTTCTTTAAAGATTTTATTTATTTATTTGACAGTGAGATAGTAAGTGAGAGAGAGTATGAGAGGGGAGAAGGTCAGAGGGGGAAGCAGACCCCCCACGGAGCTGGGAGCCTGATGCAGGACTCGATCCTGGGACTCCAGGATCATGATCTGAGCTGAAGGCAGTGGCTTAACCAACTGAGCCACCCAGGCACCCCAAGGATATTTCTTAAATAAAGATCTTGTCTAGTTGGAATGTTCCCCATAGTGGCCACTGTAATTTTAGTTTGTCTTAGTAAGGTTTTGCCATTTCTCTAAATATCCAGTCTCCAGAACCACAGTTCTCAGATATAAATAAGCCGCTATGCTGGAAGGTGGCATGGCATGCTCAATTCTTTGAAACTTGAGGACCCCATTCCTCTGGCTGAGACTTGGGTTCCTCTGACCTGAATTAATACCTTGGAAGGATGTCCTGCCTAGCTGAGGATCTTATGGTGTCTTCCTGTACACCCTGTTTCACACAAATATTCCTGAGGTTAGTGGGGGCCTGGTGTCAATCTAGCTACTCCATGACCTTATCCTAGTGCAAGGAATCTTAGAGCCAGCTAATGAGCACTGTAACTGCTTTAAAGCTCCCCAACCATAATTTGACAGCTTTGGCTTCTAAGATTCCCATTTGCAAAAGATTTGTATTCCTTTCACAAGATTTCTTCATAGTGGTGGATACCTTGATGGCTTGAAATAGTCTGGTCTTTGCTCACTTAGATTTTGATTTTGGTGGTTAAAATAGCCTCGATTTCCTGGGCTAATCATTCGTCCAAGCCCCCTGTGTTTTATGTTGGGGACTTACCTTAGAGCATTGCAAGTCCCCGCATCCCCATCACCACTTTTGGACACTGGAGTTCCTTCCTTCTGAGTCCCTTCATGGTGCCACCCATTGTTGTCTCCCAATTCCTGGCAACCTTCCAGGAATTTAATAGACTCCATAGCCTTTCTAGGGCCCCAAAAGCTTTCTGGGAACCAGAACTCCAAGGACTCGGCAGGTGCCTCAGCTGTATATCTCGTCCTACAGGCCATTAGCTGTCAGCCCTGAATCTCATTCCTTGTTGCCAAAAACTGTTTTAAAAAATGATTTGGGACACCTGGAGAGCTCAGTCACTAAGTGTCTGCCTTCGGCTCGGGTCATGATCCCGGAGTCCCGGGATCGAGCCCCACATTGGGCTCTCTGCTCGTTGGGAAGCCTGCTTCTCACTCCCCCTTCTTGTGTTCCCTCTCTAGCTATGTTTCTCTCTGTCAAGTAAATAAATAAAATCCTTTAAAAATAATCAAAAAAAATGATTAAAGAAGACAATTTTGGTGATACCATAAAAATTTAACACTGCTTGAAGTACAGTTTTTTGTTGTCATTTTTCTTGAGAATAGCAAAATGGAGTGGAAGGCAAGAAGTTTTTATAGGATAAATATTAACAAAAGGAAGGAAGAAACAAACAAAACAGCTGATAGGCTGGGGTCCCACCGTTGTCTTATTTGATGAGACGGCCAGAAGTGGCTTAGTGTTTGGAAACAGGCTGACTGTTTATACTGTCCTTATGGTCAACGGGAGCATTACAGCCACATGGAAGTTACCTGTTCTTCAGTTTGCCATCTTAGCACCCCAGGCAGGACCAGCCCACTCATGGGCCTAGACATTTTTTTTTCAATACCACTTATTAAATTGGCCAATGTTGCAAAACAAAACACAAATAAACAAAAACATGAAGCATGCTAAATTCGGTTGTGATTCCTGGTTGTTTCACATAGTTCATATAATATATACATCTAATAAATAGCAAAAGGACATAAAACGAAATAATAAGGATAATAACAAAAAGGAAAAATAGGAAATCTCTTGTATTAAATATATCTTGTATTAAAAACACATCCAGTGGGGCACCTGGGTGGCTCAGTTGGTTAAGCGACTACCTTCGGCTCAGGTCATGATCCCGGAGATCCGGGATCGAGCCCCGCATCGGGCTCCCTGCTCGGCAGGAGGCCTGCTTCTCTCTCTCTCACTCCCCCTGCTTGTGTTCCCTCTCTGGCTGTGTTTCTCTCTGTCAAATAAATAAATAAATAAAATGTTAAAAAAAAAAAAAAAAAAAAACACATCCAGGGGTGCCTGGGTGGCTCAGTGGGTTAGCCTCTGCCCTCGGTTGCAGTCATGATCTGGGATCAAGTCTCACATCGGGCTCTCTGCTCTGCAGGGATCCTGTTTCCCTCTCTCTACCTGCCTTTCTGCCTATCTCGGATCTCTCTCTGTCAAATAAATAAATAAAATCTTAAAAAAAAAAACAAAACACATTCAAGCCAAAATAAAGGTTTCAATGAGCATGAAAGAGATATAAATTCACCTCTCATCTATGAAATCTTGTTTGTTTCAAGTTTTGTTTCACACACTTGCAAGAGTTGGAAGATATTTTGCATAAGGGGTAATATAAAGGACAGTAGGAGAAGGAAAGGAAATGGGAAGTAGGGTAATTCAGGGAGAGAAATGAAACATGAGAGACATTGGACACAGAAACAAACTGAGGGACTTGGAGGGAGGGGTCGGGGGATGGGAGAGCCTGGTGGTGGATACTGAGGGCACCTATTGCATGGAGCACTGGGTGTGGGGAATGGGGAATGAATCTTGGAACACTGAAAAAATAAAATAAATTTAAAGTAAAAAAAAAAAAAGTTGGAAGATATTTCAGCTTTCTTATTTTCCAAACATTTTTCACAACCAATAATTTGGAAACTGTGACTAACATAATGTTCAGGATTATACCCCTAACATACTGACAATATGGATTTTTGTTTTGTTTTGTTTTCTTTTTTTTTATTGTTACTTAAGTTTTTTATTTTCCAGTGTTCCAAGATTCATTCCCCATTCCCCACACCCAGTGCTCCACGCTTTAGGTGCCCCCAGTACCCACCACCAGGCTCTCCCATCCCTCCACCCCCCTCCCTCCAAGTCCCTCAGTTTGTTTCTGTGTCCAAAGTCTCTGTTGTTTCATTTCCCTCCCTGGATTACCCTAGTTCCCATTTACTTTCCTTCTCCCACTGTCCTCCAGGTTACCCCTCATGCACCGCAAATAAGTGAAACCATGTGATACTTGACTTTCTCTACTTGGCTTATTTCACTCAGCATAATCTCTTCCAGTCCAGTCCATGTTGCTACAAAAGTTGGATATTCATCCTTTCTGATGGAGGCAGAGTATCCCATTGTATATATGTACCACATCTTCTTTATCCATTCATCTGTTGATGGGCACCTTGGCTCTTTCCACAGTTTGGCGATTGTGGCCATTGCTGCGATGAACATTGGGGTGAATATGGACCTTCTTTTCACTACATCTGTATCTTTGGGGTAAATGCCCAGTAGTGCAATTGCAGGGTCATAGGGTAGCTCTATCTTTAATTTTTTAAGGAATCTCCACACTGTTTTCCAAAGCGGCTGCACCGTTTACATTCCCACCAACAGTGTAAGAGGGTTCCCCTTTCTCCGCAGCCTCTCCAACACTTGTTGTTTTCTGTCTTGTTAATTTTGGCCATTCTGACTGGTGTAAGGTAAGGTGGTATCTCAGTGTGGTTCTGATTTGAATTTCCCCGATAGCTAGTGACGCTGAACATTTTTTCATGTGTCTGTTAGCCATTTGTATATCTTCTACGGAGAAGTGCCTCTTCATGACTCTTGCCCATTTTTTGATGTGTTCATCTTCTTTTTTGGGTGTTGAGTTTGAGTAGTTCTTTATAGATCTTGGATACCAGCCCTTTGTCTGTAGTGTCATTTGCAAATATCTTCTCCCATTCTGTGGGTTGCCTCTTTGTTTTGTTGATTGTTTCCTTTGCTGTACAGAAGCTTTTTATTTTGATGAAGTCCCAGAAGTTCATTTTCGCTTTTGTCTCCTTTGCCTTT